>JAIUZE010033479.1:0-13741 GCA_022085475.1 Heliosperma pusillum | reverse complement strand
AACATGATGGATTCGGATTTGTATTCCATATGCTCTTATCATTATTTATCGAATTGCCTATCTATTCTTATCGTATCTCACATGTATATCTATATATGCATGATTTTACTTTTTGTATTTCCTTATATGTACGTTAAAGGTGATATGGCTGGGAGAACCCGGAGTTACTCCCCACTGACTGTGGCATTCATGTTTTTCATGGATGAACAGGTTGCTTGCTTTGGATGACTTTTTGGATATGACATTTTGGGGTTCGGGTGTGAGCTAGCGGGCGTTGTCCCTGGAAGTTTCACCTCTAGACGATTTTAGCTAGTTTTGCTAAACACTTGTTCTTTGTTAACATTTTAAGAGACCCCGTCTCTTTGTTGTATTTCCTTACTTAGTTGTAATATTTTGACACTCCTCGTTTATTTAAACTTGCATGTATAAAAGTTTTTAAAACTACCTATTTCCGCATATCTTTTCACATGCTTGTATGTTTTATCTTTCCGCATTCGCGAGGGATGTCACACAATCAATCATATAAGTTTGTTAATTGCATCATTCAATCAATTGCATAAATTTAGGTAATTCAATCGATCATTCATTCAAATTTTCGATCAAATTTTTCGATCATTCATCTAGTTAATTGATCATTCAATCAATCAATCAAAGACGAAGATTTCCAGGTAATTTCCAGTTAATTTCAAATTTTCGATCAAAATTGAGCATAATCATATAGGTTTGTTAATTCAATCATAAATCGATCATAAATCGATGATATAACGATCGATTGATATTTCCTTGATGATATAAGGCTCGCGATTTACTTATTACATTATTTTTGTCGATTAACAGCTGTAATTGCTATGGAGATTGTAGATATCGCAACGGTTGCTGATAATACAAGTGTTATTGAAACAGGTATTTTTTTTTTCGCTAATTAATGTTTTATGAATCATAGATTGTGTTTTATGAATTCATATGTTAAGTTTGTGAATCTTAGTCCTTGTTTAGTGAATATTGAAGCTTCATCTGTGAACATATATAAAAGATAATACTCTGAAACTTGATCGAAATTAATAAGATCATGTACTTTGCTCGTTTCCTTATTTTGTGAATCATAGTCCTTGTTCAGTGAAACTTAGACCTTGTTTTGTGAAACTTAGAGCTTGTTTTGTGAACCTAGAAGATAATATTATAAAACTGACTGCTAGCTAAGTGGTTAAAATCATCTTCTCTGCTCTATTCCATTGTTTGTGAATCTAAGAGATTTTTTTGTGAAACTTAGAACTTGTTTTGTGAAAGTAAAAGATAATATTATAAAACTTGAAACTTGCTGTGTCTATTATTTTGTGAATCTTGTAGGCCTCGTTTTGTGAATTATACAGCTTGTTTGAGTTCTTGTTAATCTGATTTTGTTGAACCTTTTATCTCCTTAGGTGTTGATTCCAATGTCAACTCCAATGCTCTAATTCTGGTCAGTTGTGGTGTGACACCTCGTGTCGGTTGTGGTGAGGATCCTTGCTCTAATGTTGGTTCTGGTCAGGATGGTGAGGTTTCTACTGTTGTCTCAACAACCCCTACAATGCCAACTATTTCCACGCCTACTACTTTGGTAACTTACACACCGTGTGGCAGTGAGCAATGGATAAGTAGGATTGAAGAGAAGTTTACACCGGTGATTGGCAAAACATTTGTGGACTTAGAGTCAGCGATTATGTTCTACAAAATTTATGCTATTGCTTGTGGGTTTGAAGGAAGGCTGTCTTCAACTAAGAGGTTTCATGATGGTATTATTCAAATAAAAGTCATGGTTTGCCATCGTCAAGGTTTTAATAAGAGGAAAAGACATCATCCCCAAGCTGGTGCACAAACGAAGACAAAATCAACTGCTAAAACCGGCGCGAAAAAGGGTGGAGGTGGAGATGAGGCTGAGAGTTCTAATAGGCGAACAGGTACCAGGATAACCAAGATTAAAAGGTGGGGGTGTGAAGCGATGATCAAATTCATGTTCGAAAAAGGCATGTACAAGATTCAACTATTCTACGAGGGTCACAATCACCCACTGACTCCGGTGAAAGATAAGGAATTCGAGAAACTTGCAGAAAATATAAATAAACTGGAAGCATATCATAAGCAGTTGATTATCCAGAATTCGAGAGTGAATGTTGGGCCTAGTTTAACATACAACTTATGCAAGGAGCAAGCAGAGGGTTTTGAAAATGTGGGAGCTTCCCTTAGGCAATTCAAGAATTTTCAACGGAATGTGAAGTGTCTCCTTAACTGTAAGGATGGACAAATGTTCATATCGCGTTTGGAAACCCTTAAAGAAACGAAAGGGTTGGAATTTGCTTATGAAACGGATACTGACGGATCTTTGACAAGGATTTTTTGGACAGATGCGGTGTCCAAGAGATCTTACGCATTGTTTGGTGATGCATTTTCATTTGATCCTACATATGGAACAAACAAATACAACATGAAATTCACGCCTTTCACTGGCATTGACCATCATAAGAAATCGGTAACTTTTGGATGTGCTCTTTTAGACCATGAGGACGATGGAGCATTTATTTGGGCGTTTCAGCAATTTTTGAAAGTAATGGGTGGCAAAGAATCACATTACATCATCACTGACCAAGACCCAGCAATAATAATTGCAGTTCCAGGTCTGTCTGTGAATCTCAGACCTTATTTAGTGAATCTTAGAGCCTTTTTTGTGAAACTTGGTTAAAATGACCTCTTCTTACTCTTTTTCTTATTTGGTGAATCTCACACCTTGTTTAGTGAATCTTAGAGCTTTTTTTGTGAAACTTGGTTAAAATCACCTGTTCTTACTCTTTTTCTTATTTGGTGAATCTCAGACCTTTTTCTGTGAATATTAGACATTGTTCTGTGAAACTTGGTGAATCATTTAGTTATACTTTTTGGTGAATCGAGAGACATCATTTGTTAGACATAGCTTTTGCATGTGGCACATTATGACATACTATGAGATTAAAAAATGATCTTGAAAATATGAAATAATGTGATTTTGTGATTTTGCAGTCGTGTTCAAAAAAGCTAGACATCGTTTTTGCATGTGGCACATTATGAAAAAAGTAACAGACAAGGTTGGGAGCAAAATTTGCAAAGAAACTGAGTTCTTAAGCCGTCTGAACAATGTTGTCTGGAATGACGACATGGAGCCTGAGGAATTTGAAGAGAATTGGGATAAGGTCATGAGTGAGTTCTCGTTAGAAGGACATAAATGGTTGACTGACAAGTTTGCAGAACGAGACCAGTGGATACCCGCTTATTTCAGGAATGTGCCAATGGGAAACATTTTAAAAACCACACAAAGATCAGAGAGTACGAATAGCTTCTTCAAGAGATTTGAAAATAAATATGGGACTCTCGTGGAATTTTGGATGAGATTTGAGAGTGCCATGGACCAACAAAGGCACAATCTAAAGCTTCTTGAAGCACAGAGCGATAGTTCAATGACTGAAACAAAATTCGGGTCAAAATGGGAGGACCAAGCAGTGAGGGTCTATACGCATGAAGTGTTCCCAGAGTTCCAAAAGGAGGTTCAGTTTTCGATAAATGCGAGTAGTGTCTGTGGATATACCCCACTAGATCCAGTAACTAACTTTGAGGTTTCAATGGTTGAGGACGCGAACAAGCGAAAGAGATATGCGGTTGAGTACAATATGAGAACACTGGATGTAAGTTGTTCATGTAAAATGTTTGAAAGGAAAGGTATTTTATGCAGCCACATCATCTATATTTGCTCAGCGAAGTTTAAGGAAATACCTGAGAAATACATCTTGCGTAGATGGAGAAAGGATGCACTCAGAAACCCAGTTCATGATTCGAACGGAAACCTTCTGGAAAACTACGATTCTGCTGCTAATAAGAAATTTGGAATGCCTCGTGTCTGGTCTGAGGAAATACCTGAGAAATACATCTTGCGTAGATGGAGAAAGGATGCACTCAGAAACCCAGTTCATGATTCGAACGGAAACCTTATGGAAAACTACGATTCTGCTGCTAATAAGAAATTTGGAATGCCTCGTGTCTGGTCTGAGATATATGCAACTCTTGGTATCCTAAAAACTAAAGAAGATTCCGATCTGAGAGAGTTTGCTGAGCTAATTAGAGAATTCCGAAAGAAGTTGGAGCCAAACCCAAAGCCTTTGACAAAGGAACAGGAATTGGAGGTCCTTCTGAACTGCAAGGTTCCAAAAGAAGTCAAGATCCTACCACCTAAGGTCTCTAAGAATAAGGGTAGTGGTAAAAGATTGGTGAGTGGTAAAAATAAGGCAATTATGAAGGCAAAAAAACCGAAAAGGTTGTGTGCTAAGTGTAAACGTATGTCACACCATGATAAAAGGAATTGTCCAAATGCTTTTGCAGAGCTTCCTCCCGAAGATCAAGTATGTGATTTTAGTTTCACTTCTGCTTTTTTAGTTCTGAAATGTGAATCTAGCTCCTGATTTTGTGAAACTTCGACTAGATTTTGTGAAACTTAGCCCTAGATTTGTGAACAAGTTCTGAAACTTTTGCTGTTTTTCTTATTTGGTGAATTTCAGAGCTTATTTTGTGAATGTCAGACTTTTTAATATGAATCTTAGAGCTTGTTTTGTGACACTTTGTTTAACAGGGTGATACATCAGGAGAAGAAGAAGAAGAGGAAGAAGAAGAGTGTAGAGAATGATGGCGATGTGAGCATGATGACGATGGAAGGAGCACAAGTTTTATTACGTTTACTTTGATTAACTCTTTCTCTTATCTTGATTTTGGGAAACTTCGACAAGATTTTGTGAAACTTAGAGCTTGATATTTGAACATAGAAGATAATATTCTGAGACTTCTATGTTCACCTTGATTTGTGAACATAGAAGGTCTGAAACTTTTGCTGTTAATGCCAGACCTTATTTTGTGAATGTCAGACCTTATTTTGTGAATGTCAGAGCTTATTTTGAGAATGTCAGAGCTTTTAATATGAATTGGTAGAAGACGAAGAACACGAAGAAGAAGAGTGTTGCTTAAAATTAACTGTAGGTTGTCTAGGCCAACTTCTCAATCCTATCCTTTTCCTTCATTTTCAATGGTTTACGGTGTTGATGTCGATTATTATGATTATGATTTTATTTTAACAGAATTTGATGTCAATCGTTTTCATATGAATCTATTGGATTTTGTTAGCCATGTTGTCATTTGGTTGTTATGAACATAGATATGGCCCTTACATTGGTTTGCGACTTGCAAAGTAATCGTCATCAAACTCAAATATTGAAATTGGAAACTTTAATTACATTTAATTGGAAATGTTAATTGGACTACAATGAAAATTTAATACAATGCATTCAACAAAAATTCACGTTTGCTTCAACAAAAATTCCTTCGATTAACGTTTGCTTTGAAGGCTCATTTCTTGGCTTTATCAATAAGTGAAAACCTACACAAACAAAAACAAGTACAATATTCAGCAAAGTTAATTACGAAATATTCAGCAAAGTTAATTACGAAATATTCAGCAAAGTTATGAAGGAATGGAATTCACGTCATTTTTCGTATATTAATGAAATATAACGAAGTGTACCTTTTCGTATTTTTATCCCATTTGAGAAGTTCCAACATTATAGACTTTCGATATTCTGGAAAATTCTGCAAAGAGTGACGTATATTAATGAAATATATTCATGCTCCTCAAAATAGTCACTTTCGTATACTAATGAACTTACCTCAAAATAGTCACTTTTCGTCCATAAACTTTGATCATCTAATGCACTCAACCACTTCAGCATAAAAACTCCACAATCATAACTAGATTCACAAAACAAACTCTTAGATTCACATAATAAGGTCTGAGATTCACAAAACAAAGTCTCAGATTCACATAATAATGTCTGAGATTCACAAAACAAGGTCTCAGATTCACATAATAAGGTCTGAGATTCACATAATTAGGTCTGAGATTCACAAAAGAAAGTCTCAGATTCACAAAACAAGGTCTCAGATTCACATAATAATGTCTGAGATTCACAAAACAAAGCCTCAGATTCACATAATAAGGTCTGAGATTCACATAATTAGGTCTGAGATTCACAAAATAAAGTCTCAGATTCACAAAACAAAGCTCTAACCCAGATTGACATACCTTGTTGTTTGTTGAGGAACATCCAAATTGACATCTTCATTAAGGTGCATGTACCGCAAAGATTTGAAAGACTCTCCAAGAATAGTTGAAACGTTGAACAACTGAAAAGAAAAAGGCAATAAAAGATCAAATATATTTTCGGGGTATACTTTTAAAAGACTAAAAACAAATATTTTGGAAAAAAATCATACAATCTCTTCGGCATGGTTGTTGTCTTCATCCACATTTATACTTTGCATAGAGTCAAGGATGAAATTCTTTCGCTGCTTTAAGTCGCAGATACAAGCCCACCAATGCTTCAACTTCTTGCTATGCAAATGAATAAAAACCTGAGAAAGTAAATGTACATCAGAAACCAATCAACAATACTTGTGAACAACAGTAAATAAATAACAAAATGAATAGCAGAACTGACCATGTCGATATGGCTACCATCAGCAGACTGGAGTGTATTGGGGATTTATGTATTGACCCCAAATCTCCGGGTTAGTCTCTGCATTAACAGCCTGCATCTCACAAAAAGGCAATTTGTACAATTTTTTCGAAACAAATTTAAGAATGCAAAATACTTGAATATCAACGTCTAAAGGATTTGACGCTCACATATACTGTTGTTGGCAAGTAAAGCACATTTGATCTACCCACTGTGCGCTTAATCCCAACAATATCAATGATCTACAAAATAAAATTGTGTTAGGAAATCAACTTAGTTTCACAAACTAAGATCTAAGATTCACAAAATAAGGTCTGAGATTCACCAAATAAGGAAACGTGCATAATATTTACCTGATCCATAACAAGCCCACGCGATGTAAGGGTCTGCAACGCATCTCTAGTGACCTCCATCCACGGAGTGGACACCAGAACCTCACTTAATTATTGAACAAATGCAATTAGTACATATATCTCTCACAATTTTTTTTTAAAAAAAAAAATCAAAGAAAAGTATGACATTACTGTGCAATTGCCTTTGTTCTTCTCCCAACACAAGTCACCAATTCCTTGTCAGTGAAAGGTAGTCCCAGAGAGGAACTCAATTCTAGTGCATCTTTTTCGACTATTTCTTTGGATAGGTTCCCAGAACATGTAGAAATTTGATGGCACACCCTCAATGCAAAGCGCCTGAGCTGAGCTTCCTATTAATGCAGAAAAGAACCAAAGGTTTCAAAAAAACTGTGGAATATTAAAGTTGGTGCAAATGTATAAAAATTATATTAGATGTTGAAAAGAAAACTTACAGTATTTACGGTTATTAGAGAATTAGTTTTGTTCCCTTTGTAATTCTCCAATATGTTCAGCAAATAGAGGCCATTATCAATTTGATTGCATTTCAGAATTGATTTTGGGACAAACACTTCAGGCATTGCCATCGAGGTAAGGCCTGTCACTGATGGAAACTTTGATTGAAGAAGGTTGATGAGCATGTCTTGCTGTATGAACAAAAGAGTAATTAGTAAGAGAAATTACAAAGGTCATAGACTCAGAACGCAGTCCCAAGAGACGTACCGTGGGTTTAAAAAAAGGAGTGTAATCAACAGATATGTCTTTCATGGGATGGATGATTTGGCATTTGCAAGATTCTGGTCTTAGATCGAAACAAAATAAGAATGGTGGGCATGAGGGAGCGATGATTGGAGTCAAAATCTGAAAGACAGAAGAAAAAATGCACTGAATTAAAAAGACAAGTCCACCTTCTCATCTATATTTTAAAAATAAACGTAAGAACAGATAATAAAACCAAATAAAAGACTTACTAATTGCGCTGCAGCAACATCAACATTGTCCAGACACTGGAACAAAAATAGCATCATGTGTGAGTAATGGTTATAACTGAACTCCATGTAAAATGGGGTTATAGAGAAGGGGTAGTAAGACTAACACTAACACTGTCAGTGGAATGTAGCACAAATAATCGACAAGCAGAATCCCGTGATCTCAAGCTCTCACCACTGTTTAGGATTTCACACCAGACATTTATCACATCGGGAGATACTTGATCACCTTCAACCAAACTCTTCAATTGCCTCCTTGTCAATGTCTGGGTTTCACTTTTGAAAAGAAACTCCCTGGAAGCATAGGTCACACACACATTTTAAGTAAGTTTCACAAAAGCACCATCCAGTTTCACAAAACAAGCTCCAGGATTCACAAATTAAGCAGTAAGTTCAGGTTTCACCAAAAACACCTAACAGTTTCACTAAATCAGGTCCAAGATTCACATAACAACATCTAAGATTCATATAACAAGGTCTGACATTCACAAAATAACGTCTGAGATGTACCACATAAGGAAAAAAATCAGGAAAATGTAATTTTTAACCACTTATGATAAGATAAATACCTTTCATCAAGTGATTCCACAAGGATGAAATCCAATACATTCTTCTCCGCTTGAGTAAAATCCTTGAGAATATTAGTGTTTCTTTGGAGATACGGAGATCGATAGACTTCTACTGGAACTGTAGGCCTCTTGTTACGAACTGTCTTCACACAAACACCTCGACGAGTGTAAACAGCTGGAGTCTGTGTTATATCAACTAGATCTACTTCCACTGTGGGCTCAGAATGGTCAGGTTCAGGTTCGGCTTGATCAGATTCAGGTTGATCAGCTTCACCATAAGATGTGGAAGGTTCAGGTTGAGGTTCAGTTTCAGGTTGACGTTGAGGTTGAGGTTCGGTTTCAGGTTGAGGTTGAGGTTGAGGTTGAGATAAAAATTCTTCGGGTTGAGATAAAAGATGGTCATCAAGCGGTAGGAGCCTAAAGGATGGGCATTCTGGTTTTGGTGGTGAATGATGTGGCTGTATTGGTTGGAAGGCTTCATCCATAATCTCCAGTGCCGCCAACAAATCAGCCTCAGACCACCCAGTAATTCTCTCCGTATTCTCGGCAATATTCTCAACATTACAAGACAAAATATTCTCCTCGTTCTCCACATGCTCCTCATTATCCACAATCTCCTTCTCCTCCACAGTCTTCCCATTATCCTCATGCTTCCTATTATCCTCATTCCCACACTTTTCTTGTTGGGATAACCTAAAACCTTCTGCCATACCATCCGCAGCTGCAACTAGTTTATCAACTGTTGGTGAGGAATGTAGCTTGCTAGGAGCTTGGCTAGCAAGACTTTTGTACTGCAAAAAGGCTTGAGCCAAGACCTTTGCGGATTCCGCAAATTTATCAACAAACTCACTAGCACTGCCTGAATTGCTAGATACAGCAGGAGCAGCAGTTTCAGCATGTTCAGATTGTTGTTGCTCAGGTTGTTGTTGTTCAGATTGCTTCACAGGTTGATGTTCAGAAGAAGGAGCACCAAGACTTTTGGAAGTCTGCCGAAATTCAATTTTAAGAAGCGAAGAAGGTGCATGTGGCATATGCTGACTCATTACAAGTGGAGGCTCAACAGAACCCCTGCCAAAAGTTCTCGTCTTAGAATTTTTGTCGTTCAGTTCATCATTAATTCTCTTCGATATAGACTCTGTTGTCCAGGTGGAGAGTGTCGAAAACTGGCGACTAACAAGGCGTGATTTGAAGATACACCGGTCTAGATAAACAAAAACCAAGGCCATAATTGGGCCACCAAACCAGTTTTCTTTCAACTGTTTGGTCTCAAACTCTTCCTTTTGCCAAGACTGAACTTGGTCAGCCAACTTCCTTTTGATGAAGTTGCACCAGTTGAAATCAGAGATCGAGTCGGTGTTTGCCAAACTTTTAAGAAGTTTTAAACTGGCCTGATTCCCTACAACACCCCCTAAAAGAGCGGAGAAAATGTAAATGATGAAATTGCGCTTGAAATCATCTCCGCCTTCTTTTTGTGTAGGGAGCTTGGCCAGAATGTCTTTGACATCAATGGAATCATTGCCGAATTGGCTTTTGAACTTCTCCAAAACAGACAGATAAACAGGGCACTTATCTCCATTAGACGCTTCAATGACGACATTTGGACCCATTGGTAATCCCAGGGAAAGATATATATCTTCCTCTAAAATCGGAAGCTTCCCGTCCAACAAGCATCCTTTAAGCGGGTCATAATTCGAAACTAGCCAATATGCCAAGCTTCCTGGAACTTTCTTTATTTGAAGAAGCAATAGAGAACCAAAGTCTCAGATTCACATGATAAGGTCTCAGTGATCAGCCCTGTCGCAAGCCCGATGCAAAGATAAATTACCCAGACTAGGCTAATAAAAAATTAATGTAATTAGGGAAGTAGGGGTCGATCCTCAGGGAGATGGTATTTCCTATGGATTGTGAATCGTCTCACAATTGAGTTTTATCTAACAATTTTCTGGGTTTTGAGGTTTTGAATTCTAAACTAATAAAGAACATAAATAAGAGCAAAATAAGAGCAAACTAAAATGAAAACAATAAAGCAAATGATGATTTAACAATAATGAGAAGCATCTAGGGAAATAGGTTCACACATGTAGATTGACATATTGATGAAATTGGATTTAGGATATGCAAATAATTCATTGTGAGTTCGTAAGAATGGTGTGTTCATTACAATCATAGATCAGATGGTCTAGCAGGCTTTTTATGCGATTTACTAGGTCTTAATCCACTATGTCATGCTTTGTCTATTCAATTCTCGTATGTCTACCTTGGAAAAGAATTTCATACTAGTCAATGATGGTGATCAAGAATCGTCAACTATCGTTAAAGTCCAAACATGCATAGACACAATGTTTTAAAAGCACAATTTCTTTTATCCAATTATCATCTTTTAATCAATCTAACATGGCTACCCTACACCCTATAAAGGTGACTACTCACTCATGATTATGTTTATGTCTACGATGATATTAACAATGAAAGTTAAGATAGGCATTTTTGGTTGATTCTAACAATAATTTAGACTCTCTATGTGGTGATAATAACGACACTATATGACAATCTGAGAAATGAAACTATGATTATAACAACATAAAAACGAATCTAAGTGATATGAATAGTAAATAACAATCAAATGGAAAACAATAAAGAACAATAAACAAAGGATAAATTAGGAATACCTAGATGACGATCAACAATGAAAGCGATAACGACAATAGAAATCCTTCGCATAGAAATACCGTACCTTGAATTACAACTCTTGTAACCAACAAAGTAGACTACAAAGATTGAAATTCTTATTGAACTAAACTAATGTTTTGATATGAAATGGACAGAAATAAACTAAGAACAAAAGACAAAAGTAGAAGATAATCTAAACTAGAAAGACTAAAGCTAAAAAGAAAACTAGTAAGAAGATTGTATGAGATATAAGATTAGATTGTGTGAGAGATAGATGATGTTAGAAGAAGGGCTTAGAGCATCTATTTATAGTATTAGGGTTTCGTGGAGAAGAGGTCGGGCATTAAACACATAGGACAAAAATAGGAAGAAGGAGCCGTCATGCTCGGATCAGCACACTTACCCGATCGGGTACACACTTACCCGATCGGGTATGTGGTCTTCTGGAAGCTCTTGACTAACGTTTCATCTTCCTTTGCTTGACTCGACTTCCAACATCCCCCTTGACTTCTACAATCGGGTTGTTTGATAGGGTTTGATGTAAAGCGATGAATTCTTCCGCCCAATTGATTGATCTTCCGACAACTACGAAACCGTCTTTGCTTCTTCTCTCTCTTAATTTAGTGAACCTTCTTGAAATGCCTTACACATGGTCAAGCTTTCTTCTTCGAATCGTCGGGTTTTAGGAAAATGCTCGGGAATATAGAAAAAGGGCGTAGAAACGTCACTTTCCCTACAAAACAAGTTAGAACACAGGAATTCGCCTAGAAGACGATATTAGCTCATAAAATGGCTTAACAAAGCACAAATGACATACAAAACCGAGCTAAACTGGGGGTTAAAATCATACAAATATTCACTTATCACTCAGATTCACAAAACAAAGTCTCAGATTCACATATTAAGGTCTGAGATTCACAAATTAAGATCTGATATTCACAAAACAAAGTCTGAGATTCACATGATAAGGTCTCAGATTCACAAAACAAAGTCTCAGATTCACATATTAAGGTCTGAGATTCACAAATTAAGATCTGATATTCACAAAACAAAGTCTCAGATTCACATGATAAGGTCTCAGATTCACAAAACAAAGTCTCAGATTCACATATTAAGGTCTGCGATTCACAAATTATGTGGCATCATGAGAACTAGATAATAATACAAATGTTGTACAAGATCCAAAATAAGGAATAGAGACTTTCATTACTAGATAATTATACAAATGTTGTACAAGATCCAAAATGTAAAAAGACAACTAGATAATTATACAAAAGTTTGCCTTGATACATTTAATTACAAAAGACGCTGCCTATAGATTACATTTACTTACAAAATTGATAAAGTTGAGCAGATGTCCTATAGATCGATTAAGAGAGGTAAATCCATATAAGATAAGGTTGCCCGAGTTAATAACTCGGTTGAAACAGCAACTGCTATGTCACGGTCCGGAGATGGCAGAGATAAATGATGAAGCAACTCATTGACGTGTGCAAGTGCAGTATCATCGAGAGCGGTAAGGTGTTCTCTTTGGAAATGATTTTGCTTTTGCTGACAATGCAAGAGAACTTGAGCTCCCACATTTTCAGTCATAAAGCACTTGCATCTTTTATAAATTAATCTATGACCCCTACGAATAATTCTCACACCATTGACATCATTGATATGGAGAGAAATTCCATGTGCAAGTCGAATGAGCGGTGCACTAGGGTGTATGAGGAAAAGCTGACACCAATTCCTACAGACCAACGCCATGTTTGCCTTCTCATGGTAAGAAGTAACTCGATTGAAAATGTTATTCATTAGATCTTGATTATTGAACACATCAAGTTGGGGTTGATAACGGTAGTTAGTGAGCTGAACATTCACTAAGGGATCAAATGAGAAAGTCATAGCCTCTTTTTTTTCTCTTACATAATTCTGGCCAAAAAGTGCTTGATCTTCTTCGAAGATATTGACTACCTACCCCTTGCACCAATTTTCCATAATTGGCTATGTATAAGTACTAGAAACCAGAAAGTAACCTACAAGCATCACAAATTGAACTGTAACACCCGGAAATGTACCCTATTTTTCTAGTAGAAATATTTTACGGAATCTTTTCAGCAAATTTAAGTTTTAATTTAGAATTTAATGTTTCGAGTCGAATTTAGAATTTCCGAGTTCGTATTTGGAATTTCTGCGAGATTCCATGGGAATCCCGTCTTAAGGCGAGTTTGACTTTTCTTGACTTTTGAGCCGCCTTTGACTTTTGTTGACTTTTCCGACTCACCCTTTACTTATACTCCCTCATACTACCCTTAACCTAATTCATTTCAACACAAACCAAACACATTTCTTCATCCTTAAGCAAACCAAAAACCTTGCCTCCCTCTTTGATCCATTCTTAGAATCATCGTACCGCATTCGTTTCTCGCTTAAATTCACGTAAGTTCGTCTTATTCTTCCCCTCTTAGCTTCCTCTATTCGTATTGGTAATAAAATTACCGTCTTTCTCGCCTTTTAAATTATCCGTCTTTCTCTAGGTGAATTATATTCATCTTTTATTATCTAATTGTATGTAGGTGGAGACTAGGAAGGTTTAGAAACCGTTTAAAAAGACG
>JAIUZE010033478.1:0-20634 GCA_022085475.1 Heliosperma pusillum | reverse complement strand
TTTCTCGACATTCTCAATCATGTCAAGAATCTGTGGGCTAACTGCTTGGCCCCTCTGGAGTTTCGCTTTCAAAGAAGCGACAGGTATGCTCATAGCTAACGATCCTCGGTGCTTTCGAGAACTCGTTAGAGAGCGTGGTGAAAATCTTGTTTGCACCTTGGGCAATGAATCGCCTTTGCAAATTTGATTCCATTGAAAAGATGAGTACGTTCTTTATCGCCCCCGCCTCCATTACGAAATCACTATAAGCAAGTGATTCATTTGCTCCTGCATTGGGGCTTGTTTTTGGCGGTAGTGCTCAGTATATACTTGTAGTCTTACGTTAGTCCAATGACAAGCTTCCGTAATGAATCCATCCCAGTCCGACAAAGTTGGACCACGTTAGTCTTCACAGTCCAGCGTTGACTGATTCATAGTGTCCATGAACATCTTACGCCAGGACTCACGTCCGAGCGTGGCACTTGGCATTGGGTCATCAGTATGGCCAGCCATTTGTTATTAGCAGTTATATCTGAATATATGACTGTGGGAAAAATAAATATGATAAGTTTCATCGTTTTAAAATTTGAGTCAAATGAAAAACTGTTTAATTCGATGACTCGTGCATTTATACAATTGACCTCCCTCAAGAATTATATAAATGATCCCAAGACTCAATTTCTGTAAATTGATAAGCCAACCTCTTGGCTAATTCTACTTTTATAATTCCTGGTCGATAAATTTCTGTAAATTCTATCTTTAGTCCATCATAATCACGAGATATTACTCGTACTATAATGTTGAGATAAAATAGGTCAACACTCACTACTTACCCAACGTAGACGGGGTCATATTATGACTTCCGACGAAGAAGGGGCTCATAGTAGTTTTCCCTATAAAGACTAGTCTCAATTTTAATTTATAGGGGAAGGTCCCATCATCTTAACTTAAATTCATTTTAAGTGAACGAATGTCTAGCAACTCGAGAATGATTTAACTAAGGTGATGGCCCTAAATAGCGAGTGACATCTGTATGTCCATGATTAAAATATTCAACCTATATGAATCATTTTACATGCATTTTATCAGGTGGTTTGGTTTAGGCGGAATATGATGCAGTTATCTATCATGTGAAGGAAAGGAAAAACGAGAATGAAAAACGTAAAAGAAAGAACATGTCCTAGTGTGGCCTATCCTACCAAAAAGAATAAAATACAACTCGGAATCCAACAGATTGGACCCTCGAAGCTTGACTTTATCACCCTTCTTGGTCCATGCAGCGGGAGTGAGCTCCAATCTCCATCTTTAGTCTTCTTTGAAACTACAACAAATAAAATTACAATGATCCTATTTATTACACACTAGTTTCAAAACCCAAAACTAAAAATAATGGAGATTCGAGATCTCAAAATACATCCATGACTATGTTACCATCATTACGGTAACACAATCTACTAAGGCCACACTGAGTTACAACTGATTGTAAAATTACGTTAAAAATCATTCAAACATTCCCAAAAACATTATAAAAGCATCAACTAAAATAAAACATTCAAGACATAATACAGTTATTACGATGTTTTATTATCCAAACCACCCTTTAACATAGATTATAATTATGTGGTAATTCTGTAATCACCCACATCAATTACAATCTCGATTCATTTTACTGATAAAATGAACTATCCTAAACATTTCAAACTGCTTTAAAATGTAAGATATTAAGCATATGTGAACCGATTCACATTAATTATACACAATCCGAATGATGTACAATTAAAGGCCAAAAACTGAAACACGAAAAACAGAAAGTTTCCATCAAAAATTTCCGGCAAAAATTTTTCAAGCAAAACGGTCCTTATCGACAAAAAGGGAAAAATTAATATCCTTTCAAATGATAAACTCATTCAACATCATTTTCATTTTCATTTTAATCTAATCTTTATTAAATTAAAACATCTACAAATCTATTCTATGTTATTTTAACAGATTAAAATAACAAAATAAATCTAAATGAAAACGAATACGAAAAGAAATACGATTCTGTAAAATGCTCGATCGAGAAGAAAATAAACAATAAAGTCTCTCGATCGACTAATTCTTCCTAGTCGACAAACAGGGACCACGATCGAGTATAAAAACAATCGATCGACCAACAAGATGAGAAACCCGCTCGATCGATCAAACCATATTACTCGATCAACCAAACCAATTAGAAAATTTGCTCGATCGATCAAAACCAATTACTCGATCGATCAAACTTTTCAGAAAACAGCACGATCGAGCAAAACACAGTACTCGATCGACCAAACAACAGAGAAAACTGCTCGATCGAGTGAAAACAAGTACTCGATCGACCAAAAACTCACAACAGTTGCTCGATCGAGACACTAAAGTCCTCGATCGAGTCAAACACACAGCGGATGAAAACAGTTTCGGTTTATGAAATCAAATTAAAACAATTTCGTGGCCTATGCTCTGATACCACTTGTGTGAAATCGGTATTACCACAATACAAATATAATAGGATTATAACGAAAAGTAATAATTTGATTATCGAGTCATAAACGAAAACAAAGAAAAGGTTTAGAAATCAACCTACGGTCCTAGCAATCGGCGTAAAGAACAGAGATATCAAGGTAGATATCCTCCTAATCGTTGCACCCAAGATGCTCCGAGAAATACCCTTGTGTTGCTAGAAGTTATCAAAAAATACTGTTAACTTATGATTTGTGTTTATGTCAAAAGTTACTGTTAACTTTTGTCAGTTTGTGTGATGTTAGATCAGATGGAGGCTAGTGAGGAATTAGGTTAGAAAAGCCAAAAACCAATTTTTCTTTTTTTCTGCTCCCCTCCTTCACTTCCACGGCTGGTAGGTATTTATATGGGGAGATTCTATCTCCTCATAATAACTACCCATTGACTAAAACCCGATAGTATCTGGATACTTTTGTTTTTGGTCATTTTAGCTTTTAATATAATGTGATATCTTATAATCGTCGTTTTACATGGACCGACATTATAATCCGTCATTAATTATAAATATCCGTATATTTATAATTTGCCAATTAATTATAACGGTTTATGTTTAATTAGCTTACATTATATACTATAATTAAATATAACTTTTTATATTCAATTTTACGAATTACAGTTAATTCGTCTCAGCTAACTTTCGTCTCATCATCACATTGACTAACCTTTTAGTCAATTACACTGACTAACCTTTTAGTCATATAATAGGGTATCAATATGATTATTTTCTCAAATAATCACATCTCTCAAACACATCCTATAGGTGTGACTTTTAGGGACCAGTTGATCACCGCCATCTGTATGACAATAACGTCAAACTTATCTAGCAAGCCAACCGTTATTGATAAACGTTAATCAACTGATTATTATACAAAGTATACCCTGTGAACCTACAGAGATTTATTTATGTTATTGCACTAACTGGAGGACACTAGCTCCAACATAACTATGGTGGAACAAGAGGATGGGACTCTCTTAGCTTCTAGACCCGTGACCGGGTGGCGGATGTGCATTGACTATCGCAAATTAAATGCCGCCACCCTCAAAGACCACTACCCCATCCCCTTTATTGACCAAATGCTTGAAAGGTTAGCGGGGCATTCTTACTATTCATTTCTAGATGGTTATTCCGGGTTTTTCCAAATCCCCATACACCCGGAAGACCAAGAGAAAACCACATTCACTTGTCCCATAGGAGTTTATGCTTATAAGAGGATGCCCTTTGGGCTTTGTAATGCTCCGGGGACGTTCCAACGATGTATGACGGCAATTTTTGCCGATTTTCTTGAGAAGAGTATGGAGGTCTTCATGGACGACTTTAATGTCCATGGAGACTTATTTGATCTTGGGCTATTGAATTTGTCTCGTGTTTTGAAAAGATGTGAGGAGCACAACCTCGTCCTCAATTGGGAAAAATGCCACTTTATGGTGAAGGAAGGGGTTGTGCTTGGCCACATTGTGTCTAAGAGAGGGATAGAAGTTGATATGGCTAAGGTTTCGGTGATAGAAAACTTGTCACCCCCTACAAATGTGAAGGGAGTGAGAAGCTTTCTAGGCCATGCGGGCTTTTACCGACGTTTCATCAAAGATTTTTCTAAAATTGCCAAGCCTTTGACTTCTCTTCTTCTCAAAGACACCCCATTTGTATTTGATGAATTTTGCTTGAGTGCTTTTTGTAGGTTGAAGGAGGCCCTTGTGACGGCTCCCATAATCCGCTCACCGGATTGGAGCCTTCCCTTCGAAGTCATGTGTGACGCCTCCGATTATGCGGTCGGGGCGGTGCTTGGCCAAGTTGTGGACAAGAGGCACCATGTAATCTACTACACAAGCAAAACTCTTGATCAAGCCCAAGTCAACTACTCTACGACGGAAAAAGAAATGTTAGCCATTGTTCATGCCGTGGAAAAATTCCGGCAATACTTTGTTGGTTCTAAGGTTGTGGTATACTCGGATCACTCCGCCTTGAGACAATTGTTAGTGAAAAAAGATGCAAAGCCAAGGCTCTTGAGGTGGGTTCTTTTACTTCAAGAGTTTGACTTGGAAATTAAAGACAAGGCGGGGTCGGAGAATGTTGTTGCCGACCACCTATCTAGATTGACTACCGAAGATCATGGGTTGAAGGATGAGAGTGGCCCGATCAATGAGTGGTTGAGAGAAGATAGTTTGATGATGATAGGTGGTAAATCACCATGGTTTGCGGACTTGGCAAATTTGATTGTGAGCGGGTTTATTCCGGAGGAGTTGGATGCTAGAGCTAGGAGGAAGTTGAAGCATGACTCAAAACGCTATTTTTGGAATGACCCACATCTTTTTCGCAAGTGTGGTGATGGCATGTTTCGAAGATGTGTTCCTAGGGAAGAGGGCATGGAGATGGTCGATAGGATTCACAACTCGGCCTATGGGGGCCACCTTGGTACATCTCGCACCATTGCAAAGGTGTTACAAGGTGGTTTCTTTTGGCCATCTATGTTCAAGGATATCCACTACTTTGTCAAATCTTGTGATCGATGTCAAAGAACGGGGAATATAAGTCAAAGAAATGAGATGCCCCTTCAAAACATTCTTGAGATTGAGCTTTTTGATTGTTGGGGAGTTGATTTCATGGGACCATTCCCAAACTCTTGTGGGAATGAGTACATTTTGGTTGCGGTGGACTATGTGTCCAAATGGATTGAAGTCGTAGCTACCCCGACAAATGATGCTAAATTTGTTATCAAGCTCTTCAAAAACACCATCTTTCCAAGATTTGGGACCCCGAGAGTGGTGATTAGTGACGGAGGTTCGCACTTTAGGAAGAGTACTTTCAAGATCTTGCTTTCTTCCCATGGTGTCACTCACAAGACCGCTCTTGCCTACCACCCTCAAACAAGTGGGCAAGTGGAGGTCTCAAACCGTCAAATAAAAGCCATCTTGGAGAATACCACTAGCAAAGGTAGAAAGGATTGGTCCCAAAAGCTCCCCGATGTTCTATGGGCCCTTCGCACCGCTTTCAAAACTCCCATCGGCACAACTCCCTACAAGCTTGTCTATGGCAAAGCTTGTCACTTGCCAATCGAGTTGGAGCACAAGGCATGGTGGGCCTTAAAGGAAATGAACTTTGACATTGATATGGCCGGAGAGCTACGTTTTCTCCAAATGAGTGAACTTGAAGAGCTAAGACTTGATGCCTTTGAGAGCTCAAATATTTACAAAGAGCAAACAAAGAAATGGCATGACCCCAAATTGGTTGATAAAGATGTAAAAGTGGGTGATCAAGTCTTGCTCTATAATTCTAGGGTCAAATTGTTTCCGGGGAAGCTACGGTCGAGATGGTCGGGTCCTTTCAAAGTTATCGACATATCACCACATGGAGCTTTCGAACTTTGGAGTAAAGAAGGTGGTAATTTCAAAGTAAATGGGCATCGAGTGAAGAAATACTTTAATAGAGATGAGAAGGGAACGGTTGAAGTACTTTTCCTTGGGGATCCACTTCCCGAGGAGGAGTCTTGTTTGTAAGTTCTTGTGCATTGATAGGTTTGGTGGAGTCCCTCAACAACCACCAACTTTTTGTATATAGCATGCATTTTAGGAGTAGTTGTGAAGATTTGATATTGTGTACTCGGGTATTTCGTCCTTGGAAGAAGTCTTAGGTAGGTTTGCAACATTAGTAGTCGGGTTTGATTAGAAACCGTTTCATTGGGAATTTGTTGGTTGAGTCGAGATTGTTGGTGGCTTGGGGTTTTTATTGTGAATTGAAGGCGAGGAAATTAAGGGAGAAGTGTCCCATGCCGGTGGACCGGCGGCCGGTGTGCCGACCGGCCTGGACCACTCCAGAAGGTAAATTTTGAAGATGGAAATTCGAAGTGCAGGCATTCCAGGCCGGTGGACCGGCGGCCGGTGTGCCGACCGGCCTGGAACGCATACTCATAGAAGGTGAAAACTTGGAAAATTTTGACCAGTGTTCTATGCCGGTGGACCGGCGGCCGGTCTGACGACCGGCCCAGAGCACCGCATAACTGAAATTTTGAAGTTTGAATTTTTTGAGTTGTGTTCCTGGCCGGGCAGCCGGCGGCCGGTGTGCCGACCGGCCAGAAGCACCTGAACACAAGACAAATCAAAAAGCCAAAAATCGAAAAATTTTGACTTGGAGTCCAGGCCGGTCGACCGGCGGCCGGTACCCAGACCGGCCCAGAACCCAACGCGAGGCAGTATTCAACTCGTGAGCCTAATTTTTTTTCTCATTCTTTTTCATTTCTTCTTCCTTCTTTCTCTTTCTACCTTCAAAACCCCACAAAATCTTCACTAAAATCACCACAATACTCCATCAATACAACAATCAACCCAACAAATAACCCACTACATCACCCAAATTCATCCCACAACTCAAAAACCCTAAATTTTCCCTAATTTTTTTTCCCTCTTTCAATTGACTATCACAAAATCACCATGGCTCAACAACCTGCTAGGAAAAGAACAAGGGCTCAGCTTGAGGCGGAGTTGGAGGCTAGGCTCCAACAAGTAACGGCGGGAATGGGTCCGGATGCCGACTTTCCGGATATCATCTTCAATAGCGAGATTGCGCGAGGTAAGTTTCAATGTCTAAAACGCCGCAACCTTCCCCATTCCCGCTTCATTTGTCGGAATAGTATGCGTAACTTCGGCCTTGATACGGTCACCCTTGAGCTTTTTAAAGGTTTAGGGATGGGGGAACTTTACGGTCAACATTTCCGTACTTACCCCCGTCTTACTTGGGAGTTCTTGAGCACTTTTAGTCATGAGAAAGACCGGAACACTGGGATGGTTAAGACGGTCACCTTCCAAATTCTCAATACTGCTTTCACCATCTCCTATGGGCAATTTTGTAAGGTTTTAGGTGTTAAATTTCACAAGTCTTATAAAGTCCCCGAAAACTTTAATTTGAATGATGTGTGGACTGCTATCTCGGGGATGGAAGTTGAGAAGGGGGCCAAAAAGCCAGATAATGCTTGTCACAATGCCCCTATTCGGATTTGGCAACGCTTTATGGGTTGGTCTTTGTTTGGGAGGGAGGAGTGTCATAATTTTCGGGCCGATGAGCTCTCGATTTTGGCGGCTTATTTGTTTCAAAAGCCGAGTAAATTTGGGGTCAACATTGGTCACCATGTCGCTCTCCACTTTCAGAAAATTTTCAATGATCCATTCAGCCCTACCGGTATCCACATTGGGGGTATTGTTACTAAAATTGCCCATGCCCTTTGCAAGAAAGCATTAAATGAGAGAAATTTGAGGTGTTTGGGGGGTTGTTCCTTGTTGACGGAGGATTACATTACAACGAAGCTTGAGTGGGTAGTGAAGCGAGTTGAGGACGGGAAAATGTATTGGAGGATTCGAGGGGTCAACTCTATCCCCCTCCCGAATAGTGCGGCAATGAAAGTTGTTCCCGATAGTGCGCACTATCTCCTTCCCCTAGAGGAGGAGAACCCTCCACCACCACCTGAGGATAACCCGGAAGATCAATTTGCTCCAATCACCGCTTTCAGGCGAGATCCCACTGCCCCCGTCACAACCTATAGGAGAGAGCAGCAAGGCCCCACTCCCACCACCATGCGTTATGTGAACCGCTCCTTTTTCCATCAACAACAATGGCGTCCTTGGCCTAATTCATCCCAACCCGAGGCATCCACTTCCACCACTCCTAGTTACCCACCTTTGGACCCTTCCTTGATTCAGTTCATGGCCGATATGAATTTGGCCTCCGAGGCGGCGGCTAAGGATAAAGAGGCGACGACTAGGTGGCGAGAGGAGGAAGCTAGGGAGAGAACTCTTTTGTCACAGAGGGTGGATAGGATGTATTACGACTTGTCTCTTGGCCAAAACTCTTTTGCATAATGATAAGTGAATATTTGTATGGTTTTAACCCCCATTTTAGCTCGGTTTTGTATGTCATTTGTGCTTTGTTAAGCCACTTTATGAGCTACTTTCGTCTTCTAGGCGAATTCCTGTGTTCTAACATGTTTTGTAGGGAAAGTGACGTTTCTACGCCCTTTTTCTATATTCCCGAGCATTTGCCTAGAACCCGACGATTTGAAGAAGCAAGCTTGACCAAGTGAAAGGCATTTCAAGAAGGTTCACTCATTCGAAAGAGAGAAGAAGCAAAGACAGTTTCGTAGTTGTCGGAAGATCAATCAATTGAAAGGAAGAAATCATCACTTTACATCAAACCCTATCAACAAATCCGACTCAAGAGGTCAAGGGGGATGTTGGAAGTCAAGTCAAAGCAAAAGGAGATGAAGCGTTAGTCAAAAGCTTCCAGAAGACAAAATACCCGATCGGGCTTGTGTATACCCGATCGGGGAAGTGTGCTGCTCTGCACAAAACGGCGTCAACTTCCTATTTTTGTCCTATGTGTTTAATGCCCGACCTCTTCTCCACGAAACCCTAATACTATAAATAGATCATCTAGCCTCTCATCTCAACACACCTTTCTTACAATCCTCTTCTCTTCTCTTCTTACATTTCCTCTTTAGATTAGGAGGAAGGGAGAACTAGTCTCTCTTCTCTCATTTTCTTCTTCTTTAGTCTTTAGTTCTTTATTTATTTCTGTCCATTTCACATCAAAATCTTAGCTTAGATTAATAAGAGTTTCAATCTTTGTAGTCTACTTTGTTGGGTACAAGTGTTGTAATTCAAGGATCGTTTATTATGTGCAAGGATTTTCTATTATTATTGTCGTTATCGTCATTGATCGTCATATAGGTATTTCTGTTTTATCCCTTGTTTAATGTTCTTATTGTTTTCCATTTGATTGTTATTCGCTTTACATATTGTCTTAGATTCATTTTAGTACCGTTATAATCGTTGTTTCATTTCCTAGATTATCAATTAGCGTCGTTATTATCACCATATAAAAAGTCAAAACCACATAAACATGTCTATCCTAGTTTTCATTGTTAATATCATTTTAGACATAGATATCATCATGAGTGAGTAGTCATCCTTTCTAGGGTGTAGGGTAGCCATGTTAGATTGATTAAAAGATGTTAATTGGATAAAGGAATTGTGGCTTTAAAACATTGTGTCTATGCATGTTTGGATTGTAACGATAGTTTTAACGATTTTTAGCTAAAATCATTTGACTAGTATGGAATTCTTTTCCAAGGTAGATATACAGAAATTGAATAGACAAAGCGTGACGTAGTGGATTAAGACCTAGTAAATCGCACTAAAAGCCTGCTAGACCATCTGATCTATGATTGTAATGAACACACCATTCTTACGAACGCTCAATGAATTATTTGCATATCCTAAATCCAATTTCATCAATATATCAATCTACATGTGTGAACCTACTTCCCTAGATGCTTTTCATTACTTGCTTTACTATTTTTATTTTGTTTTTATTTTGTTTTTATTTATGCTTTATATTAGTTTAGATATCAAAAATCTCAAAACCCAGATAATCATTAGATAGAACTCAATTGCGAGACAATTCACATGCCATAGGAAACACCATCTCCCTGAGGATCGACCCCTACTTCCCTAATTACATTAATTTGTTATTAGCCTAGTCTGGGTAATTTATCTTTGTATTGGGCTTGCGACATGCCTGATCACATAACTAACCCTCTTGTATATATTGTTCATAATGTGAATATTCATCAAAAACCAAAAAACCCAAAAACATGTTATTTGTTTTGAATTCACCCCTCACACCATGTAAATACTAAGTGTGGGGAGGGAATTCCCAAAAAAAAAAAAAAAAAACCCAAAAAAATTGTTTTGTTTTCCTTTTCTTTTTTCCCCTCCTTTAATATTTGAGTCACTTACTCGGGGACGAGTAAGACTTAAGTGTGGGGAGGATTTTATTTCTTTTGTATATATCGTTGATTTTTGAAAAAAGTTGAAAAATGCCTAAAAATCGAAAAATTTGAAAATTTTCCAAAAAATATATGTTTAGATTAGTTTGTATATAATTTATCTTGTATATATTGCCGTGTGTTTCTTTTTATCTCCATCCATAGGTGCGCCCCACATCATAAGAGCCACGAAAAAGGGAAAATGAAAACGCTTTGGTGAGGCCTTTCCTATTTCTCTTCTCCCTTATCTCCTTTTCTTCTTACTTGAGGACGGGATGTGTTGATGACGATGGTGTGAATTTTGTTGATTGGCGTGTGTGCCACTTGTGTGCTGTTAGGAGATAACTTTAGCTCATGTGTCATATACCCGGTTAGAGCACGTGCATTTAGCTTGTATATATGCTAGATTGCATCATGGCATATAATCGCATTTAGGAAAAATGATTTAATAATCGTCTTTTTGGAAAACTTGTTGAATTTGCATAGTCCCTTTTTGCTACTTTTTTATTCATAAAGTGTTCATCTTAATCGTGGAATTTTAGTTGCCCTGAGTTGTGCATTTCTAGTGAGTTTTGACTCGTCTACTAATGCTGAGTCGCAAGTTTGCGCTTATTCCACCTCGACAACCTCAATTGATGTGAATATTCCAATGGTAGAAGGGACTCTTAGGTGACCGTTCTTGCTATGCAACCAACCTTGATTCATTGTTCTTCCACTTTTGCCCAACAAAGGAAACAAAGCAAACAAGTTAAAAATATTGAGTCAATTATCATCTTTTCTTGTTTTCGTCGAGGAAGTGCAAAACGGAGCTTCTAGGGATTCTAGTGGGCCCAAATCTAGGGCCCCTTTCAATGCCACTACGGTGGGGATACCCCTATTGTTGGTTCCGACCGCATGTCCTTGACGGAAACCGTGTGCTTTCATGCCAAAAATTGCAAACCAAAATGCAAATCAAAAAGAAAGAAAAAGAAAAAAAAAAAAAAAAGAAAGCAAAGTGTTGAAATGAAAATCTTGCAAGCAATCAGACTCAAATATCCTTTTCCTCTAATCCATCTTGGATCATTCGCCTTTGTGTTGCATAGTGAGACGGGACGACCCTTGTGTCTCATTTATTTGAGAAACGTGAATTCCATATGCTATTGTGTTTAATAACGTCAAGAGGATTTCATTTCCATCTTCCATTTCATCGCTTTTGACCAAGCAAATAGTAGACGGGGTTCAAAATTATCATTAGACTTGCACCGCTAGGAGGCGAATATTTTCCCATGCTTTATGATATTAGTGGCTTAAAAGGATCATGCATTATTTAAACGGTTTTCCTTTCAGATATTTCCGTCACATGGATGAGGCATGTGACTTTTCTTTTGTTAGATGCATCTTTGTCGTGTTCTTACGTGTTTTTCATTTGGATGCGTCGCGATTTTGAGCAAGCCCCTACTTGCCTTGCAAGGAGGTACTCTATCTCATGAGTATCTCGTTGTGAGTTGAAGGGACGGAGGAGGCCCGTTAATTGCCTACCGTCGGATATTATTAGTAGTTTAGATAGTAGCCTTAGTATTAGTGTAGTGTTGAATAAGGGTACTTATGGGTCTCGAATTTTGTTTACTTACTCGAGGATGAGTAAGTCTTAAGTGTGGGGAATTTTGATAAGCATTTAATTAGTCACATTTTTCCCCTCATTTTCGTCCCCATTTTGGTCCGTTTACACGAATTTGCGTGCCCTTGATTGCATTTTGCTTCCCGATTTCCCGTGCTATGAATGTCGATCTTAATTTGTAGGAATTAAGGCGGAAATGAAGAAATCGGAGCATAAAGGTCTTGCATGAGTCGGGATTCGAAGATGAGAAGAAGAATGAGGAAAGGAGCCTTCAGGTGGCGCAGGCCGGTCCTCTGACCGGCGGCCGGCCACCCGGCACAGCCTACACACTCACAAAATGAAAGAAGAAGAGAAATAGAAGAAATGCCCAAGTAGTGCCGGCCGGTGACCCGGCGGCCGGTCGGTCACCCGGCCTGCACTACATCAGTAACTACTTTGGTAGTAAGTCGTGCTCCAGGCCAGTAGGAGGCCGGCGGCCGGTGGACCGGCCAGGACCCACATTTTCATATTTTGAAGACGAAGAAATTGAAGCTACTGATGTGCTCCAGGTCGGTCAGAGGGCCGGCGGCCAGTCGACCGGCCAGGAACACAAATCCGCATTTCACCTTCTCTTCTATTTTTCTTTCTTAATTTCGAGATACCTATATATACCCTTCCCCTAATATTTTGTAAGCAGCTTTTCATTATCTCTTAGCACAAAACCCTAGATAATTTGTAACCCATATTACTCTCTAATTGCTCTCATAATCCTTCCCTAATTAAACTTAATTTCTCATTTCAAGTTGATAGATCTAGTCTTTCCTAGTAGAACTAGCCTAGTTTTGGTTTGTATTGAGGATTTTGGGGTGAAGACATTCTCCCTATTCACTAATACAAGCTTGTTGGTATAAATTTCTCATATTTTTGTTATTTATGCAATTTATTTTCATTTCTAGTTTATTGTTTATCATTTGATTATTATAATTATTCATCTCCTTAGCATAATGTTCATTTCACTATTCATTGCCTCTAGTTGTTTGATTTCCCTTAGAATAAGTGAGTAGATTCCCTCTAGGGTTTAGGGGGAGCCTAAGGGAGGATTATGTGGGATAATAAGTTGGGTAATTAGTAGATTTGTGGTAAATAGTTTGGCTATTACCCATATGCACACTAGGTGTTTGATGAAATGTGTAAACGAAAGTTGCCCATTTTATCAAGTAGCGTTTGATTATCTCTTAAGCGACGGTGGTAGAGATGATTAGACTAAGTGTTTATATGGGTGATTTGAGACAAATGCGATGGCTTTGTTGATGATTATTAATTGTTGAGACATTAGCAATTAATCCTACTCGAATTTATTACCCATTTGCTAATTACTAGACTAACCCATTAATCCCCCTAAGGTGAACCCTTTACCTTAGTTTTTCCTTTAATTGTCTTTACCTTGTTATTTAGCGATTACTTGCTTTTTCTAGTTTTTAGTTAATCTTCCAATCAATCTCTTATTAGGCTAGAATAGGATTTATTCAAACTTGTAGTTGACCCCTCGATCCTTGTGGTTCGACCCCGACTTCCGCTATCGCATTAGTTGGGTTTTATAAATTGTTTTTGCTTGAGCGGTACGCGACAAACCGTTCATCATTTATTAGAATTATCTTCCTCAAAAAGTCGAAGACGATGTCCTAAATATTCACCATAAACCCATCTATCAAACCATAAATCAAGATAAGAAGGATTACCAATTTGCCATGCACAATTGTTTAAAAGGATCTTAATACCTCAAAGAAGCCCACGTCCTCCCCATGAAGGCAAGGATACATTAGCTAGGCATACTACATGTCATCATAGATTCTGTAGAGATTTTGTATTTATGACCAAATGTCGTACTAATAAGACATTATGGGTTTTGTAAAAATTCTCTACCCAATCTTGGCGAGAAGACATTGATTCAAGCAACCCGTGTTTCATATTCCCAGCCCTCCACTTGATTTTAATGCACTGATGAATAGTTTACTACTCCAGTCAGATTTTCTATTATTACTCGTGCCACTCCACTAGAATTGTGAGATTATAGAATCAATCTTAGATCCCACACTTATCCGCATTTTAAATGCCGATAGAGAATAAATAGATAGTGAATATAGATCGAGTAAATAAGAGTTAATCTGCCAGTTGGAGATAAAAGTTGATTATTCAAACAGAGAATTCTTTTACGAACTCGCTCAATAGTTGATTGAAAAATATCCTTCTTGCTAATTCCAAACTCAGTAGGCAGTCCAAGATACGGTCCAATTCTTTTAGCTGCAGAAACTTTACTGATCTTAAAGAAAAATCAGATAGTACGAAGGGTAAAGTTAGGACTTAAGGTTATAGTTGATTTATCTTTGTTGAGTCTTTGACCAGAAGCATCACAATAAACTTTGAGGATATCCTTTAAAGTAATACAGACTTTCTTATCAGCCGAAGTAAAGAAGATCGAATCATCTGCAAACAAAAGATGGGATATATGTGTTGCATTACGACAGATCTTGATGCCACATAAATGTTTATTTCTTGAGCTTTAACAAGAATATTAGAAAGGATCTCAGAGCACATACCAAAGAGATAAGGGGAAATAGGATCGCCTTGACGAATTCCCGCTCTATGAGTGAAGATATTTCCCCGGCTTCTAATAATAAGAATCTCATATGAAACCGAGGAGATACAATTCATAATAATATTAATAAAGCAAAGAGGAAAGTTCATGCTGATCAGAGTACTCCTTGTATAATTCCAATTAATTCTGTCGTAAGCTTTACTCATATCCACCTTATAAGCCAGGAATCCTTTATTGCCTTTTGATTTCTTTGAAATATAATTGAAAAGTTCATGAAAGATAAGAATATTATTAGTAATAGATTTTCCTGGAATAAATCCATTTTGGAAATCTAAATTTGTCATAGATATTATGTGTTTGTTACATATATTTTTGGTAGTTATTTAGTTGGGCTGTCTTTGAGTCGTCTTCGTCATAAGAAGTTTAAGTGGCAATCAATGACATTAGCGCCATATCTACAATAACTTCAAAATCAAACTTAAAAAAAAAATCAACACCTTTTCGATAAAACAGTCTTATAACATTAAACTGACCCAATAGAACATAAGCTCAAGCATTTTTTTTGACAACATCATAGAACAACATGTACTGTTTTACGGGCAACAATGTGGGCAATTTTGTTACAACTCTAGGACAGAAAGTAACTGAATAACAATGAAACTGCCTACTTAAAATATGAATTTCATTCACTAGATGACTAACTTCTTTTGGGATCGGCGATTCTCCTCCAATACAAAAAATGAGGATAAGACAATCCGAATTGAGGTCCACATGTCGAAAGACTTCTGATAATGCCCAGCTGGTTGGTTCCTTGATTGCCAAAGCTTTTGCTTGAATAGAGGAAACTGCCACTGCCGATTTGTGATTAGAGATTAAGGAATGACCATCTTGATCCCACAATACCCATATGAGCCCTGATTTAAGGTTTGGAAACCACGCAGCATCACATTTGATTCTCTTCCTTTCCCCACTTGATTGAGATCAAACCAACCAGAAGCTATGAAAATCTTTTATTTTACGAGATAAAAAACTTATAGCTAGCGGATCTTCAAACATCTTTATTATTTCTTGAGATTTTCCTTCTACATCAAGATCAATCTGGAATCTAACTTCTTTTTGAATAAGGTTCAAACATATTTGAGGAGTTATCAATTCATTCTTGAAGAGACGAAAATTTCTAGCATGCCAAATTCCCCATAAGATCGAGATGAATTCACAAACTCGAATCCGACTAAATTGGTCTTTCCGAAGATAGGTGATCCAGTCCATGATCCAGAACATTAAATCAACGTGAGCTCTAAGATTTGCTTTAATACACAAGTTTCTTCCAAACCAAACGCAACGAGAGAAAGGACAACCCCGAAAAAGGTGTTCAAGGGTTTCAACCTCCTCAGAAGTCAGAATCACTCCCGCAAAATCTACGGAAGACATCCGATTATAAACTTTTTCTCTTGAACTCATAGCCTACTGGCAAAACCTGGGCAAGGATTTTCCACAAAAATAGTTTGCATTTAATAGAGACCTTTAAATTCCATAGCTTCTTCTTGCAAAAGATTGCAATGTTTGAGGACTTTCTGTCTTTGCCTTTATCAAAGAGTTTTTGCGAAATCTCTTCCTTAAGCGCCACCAAATAACCAGACTTAACAGAATAGATACCAGATTCATAATTATTCCATAGCGGTTCATCTATCTTATTAGGCCATGATGCGGTAAAGGAATAGAGAGACAATAGTAATAAATTTCATCGGAGAACAGATTTATTAGAAAATTAGGATCTCAAGTCTCCCCATTAACTTGAAATTCATTGAAAGGCAGGTTTTTATAGTCGTTGGGGAGATCTAAAAAATCTTGTCCTAAGACTTCTAAATTGAACCGATTGATGCATCTATCTTCCCATAAGTTTAAAGAGGACAAGTTACCTATCCTCCATGCAAGTCCTTTCTTAACATAATACTTCTGCCTCCCCATGACCAAGATGATTTTAAACTCTAAAGAGAGGTAACCTTGGGGATATTAAGAAACCATACTTCTTGCCAATTGTAGCGTTGATTAAGCTAGATGGACCAGAAATAATTTTCCAAGAAATTTTGGCTATCAAAGCTTGATTGAAGCAAGAAATATTACGAATACCAAGACCTTCCATACCTTTGGGAAGACTAACAAAATCCTTACTACACCAATGGATAGATTTCTCTTGTTTAGCTCCACCCCACCAAAAATGCAACATCAACGAATTAATCGTTGAAGCTACACTTATCGGTATGCGAAATACCGATAGAGGATAAATAGATAATGGTGAGAGAACTGAACAAACTAAAGTTAATCTACCAGCCACAGAAAGCATTAAATTATTCCATGATGATAACGTTTTTTGACCTTTTCAACAATGGCTTTGAAAAACTTCTTTTTGTGTTACCGACTTCAATAGGAAGACCCAAGTATTTACCAAGATCTTTCTTTGGTTTAAAGGACGTAATTTCTAAAGAGCGTTTAATCATCTGGATCGGAGAGAGCAATTATGATTACAAATAACTGCAGATTTATCTCTATTTATAACTTGACCTGAAGCTTTGTAATACTATGAAATAATGCCCATAACATTCGACACTACATCTTCATTTACTTCAATAAAAAATAGAGAATCATCTGCAAAGAAGATGTAAGATAACTCCAAAGCATCTTTACATATTTTAATTCCCTTAATAAAGCGCCTTTCATGAGCTTTAGACAACATCTGAAAAAGAACTTCCATACACAAAGTAAAAATATAGGGAGATAAAGGTTCGCCTTGACGGATATTAGAGCGAGGATCAATCTTTCCGGAAGGAATTCCATTGATTAAGATTTCATAAGAAACTGAGGTAATACTTTCCATTATTAGAGAAATTACATATGGAGGCAAATTAATATTAGATAAAACCCCTTGAATAAAACTCCAATCAAGCTTATCACAAGCCTTGCCCATATCTACTTTAATAGCACATAAACCTTCACCTCCCACATTTTTTTATTATTAATGGCATAGATAATTTCATGAGCTATTAAAAAATATTGTCCGAGATGCTTCTCCCTGGATAAAACCATTTTGAAATATATCAACCAGACATGGCATAAATTTCTTTAATCTGTTTGTTGTACACTTGGAAATAATCTTCATAATCACATTGCAGAGACTGATAGGACTAAAGTCTTCCACCTTTTAGGACTTTTATTTTTTTGAATTAAAACTATGAAAGTTTTGTTAAGCTCCCTCGGAATGAAGGCTGAATTAAGTGCCCAAAGAACCTGGCGATTTCAAAAACCCAATTGGAAGACAATTTTCCTAACCTCACTCTTTAAGAAAGGCTTTTCCAAAGAGATTCTTTCATCATCCAAAATTTGGTTCTTGAGGTTTTAAAATTGATACCAATCCGAGAATGAGGCATAAGACGACATATTGTTGTTAGTTTTGAAGATATCTTTGAAATGAGATTGAAAGAGCAAACTATTCTCGTTTAAATCGAATGTCCACAATACAGACCTTTTTCTGATTCCAATAATCCTGTTTGCACTAGCTAGATTTACCCTTGACCCAATTAAAGAAGAATTTGGTACATATGTCTCCCTCCATAGCTCATTGATTTTTTATCTTTGTTTCCAATAGATAGCCGCAGCTTTAGAGAGCTCCACTAGGTGACCATAAAATTTATTAAACTCATCCTCAGATCCCCCTTTCTCTATTTCGATAAGTTGCTTCTCAAGATTGGAATCAAACTCCGACCATTTCAGTCCCAATTCATTCTTTTTGTTACAAGCCCAAGAGCGTAATTCATGTTTTATTTTTCCGAGTTTTTTCTGAATAGCACTGATAGGTGATCCTGAAATAGATCGATTCCAACAAGTCTTGATTATTGTGGTACATTCTTCATAATCAAAACACCAAGCTTCGAATCTATAGTGGGGAATTCTTTTTTATCCGAAAACATCTCTGAACTGAAAATTATAAGAGCATGATCCGATAACTGGATTGGAAGATGTTTAATCCCTGAGTTAGAAAATAAAGAGAACCAATCTTTTGAAGCTAAGGCTTTCTCTAATCGTTAATATATTCTATCTGGGCCTTCTCTATTGTTGCACCAAGTGAACTTAAGATCTTTGAAGGTTACTTCCACTAATTCATTTTTAATTTTCCACGATGAGAAGACATCAGCTCCTCTTATTTGAAGAGCTCCTCCCAATTTGTCATGAAGGAATTCAACTTGATTAAAATCCCCGATAAGAATAAAAGAATAGTCTTACATGCGATTTTTTTCCTCTAAGTAATCCCACACAACCTTACGATTAGCAATTTTAGGTTCACCATACACAACACAAGTACCATAAGTGTTCATTGCATTGATTAACTTGAAAAAGTAAAAGGTTACCACTCATACTAATAATCTCTCTGTCCCGGTCAATAGTTATCTATTGCTTTTGGCACAAAGATTAAGGAAAAATGGATTGGTGAATTTGGACCACACAAAATACCCAACTTACTAGCACATGACATATGACCCACGTATACTATCCAAATATAGAAATAGATAACTCTTGAGTAATACACCCATAAAAGGAAATAAATAACTATTGACCGGGACTAAGGGAGTACATTTTAACTTGATATTTTGTTTCCATCCTACCTATAAACCGCCCTTGGAACCATCAGCATCCCACCCTTCATAATTCAAGAACTGATGGAAACAAATTAGCTACTTTGAAAGAATGACACTTTGTTTCTGATAGAAAAATTAAATCATAATTATTATTATTTAGAAGGGCTCGTAGCTTAGAAACTGTAGAATCGAGCACTTCATTTAAACCCCTACAATTCCAGCACATTCCTCTCATGGTGACCGAGGAGGTTGAGATGGGTTTTTCAACCGTGGTAAGTCCAGGCGTAGCCTGTTGATCAAGTACATTTGGCTATGGTTTCTAACCGTAGCTTATTTATTTTTAGAAAGATGTTTGAGGGTGAAGGTGATAGTTAGTTAATGAGAGGGCAATGTTGAAAAGTCATTACAAATTGTTGATGTTATTTAGTAATGTGTCGACGTTCTTTAGTACGACCGTCCATCCTAAAGATCCAACAATACACTATCTGAGAGCTGATAAGATTTAAGAACAGATTAACTATTTACCTTCACGAGACTAAAAAAATTCTTAATTTTTAACGGAAAAATACACAAATTATTAAGCAAACCATATAAAGGAAAAATCAAAAGCTTAACACTAATTCATGAGGCATAGTAATCAAGTTTATTAGATTTAGAGAAGGGAGATGTTTCATATGAATGGAGAACTTTCATCGATGATTTCATTATTCAACATGGAGTTTATAAGGAGTACATACATGCAAATATAATGAACCTACTTGGGTACATCCGTACATACATGATACATTGAACATAACTCCCTGATTATAGATTCATTTTTCATTTTTCATGAAATATGAATTACATAATTCTTACAAAGTAAATAATCAACACTAATATTTGCAATACAAGCACTAACAACCAAATCACAAATTTGCGTGTAAAACCGTGTTACACAAAAGTTCGAGTAGAGTATGATTTTCTAACCGATTTACCTGATTATAGATTCATTTACACAACAATATTCGTATAAAACCGTCTCAAGAAATCAATAACTAAAAAATAACCAAGAGAAACTTCAAATAAAGTTCAAGCCAAGCCAGAAGAACCAGGCAAACCTTGCCAAAGATCACTTCTATCAACATCACTTGAAGACACACCTCGAACTTCCTTCTCCTTAATCTTGTATTGATTACTAACAAATGCTCGACAAACCGGGCAATTAAAATGTGTCGAAAGCCATCTATCTATACAATTCTTATGAAACAAATGTACAAATCTTAAGTTGTCTTAATTCTTCATCATCTATAAATACACATAAACAAACAGGACATTCTATATCTTTTCCTAAACTTGAACTCATTATAATCAACTCCATGTCACCCTTCTTACTACTACTACTCATATTGTTCTTATTCTCATCATTAGTAACATGATTCATATTACCTGAATTTACGTACCGGTCGAAAATTGGCTAAAGGGTTTGATGGGTATTTGATTAGAAAATTAATGGGTAAGAGTTGA
>JAIUZE010033471.1:0-10074 GCA_022085475.1 Heliosperma pusillum | reverse complement strand
AACTTATGCCTGTTTGTAGACGTATTGGTCTTTCATGTTTGTATGATTCTATGAATCTTAGAAGGTGAGATGCAAGCCGGCTAAGGTTGATAGAGTTTGGATTACCGATTGTTAACTGATTCACATGATTACGTGTTGATAGGGTTTGAGTGTATCATGGCCATGTTAACGGTAACCTCTGAGCTAGCATACCAGCTTCCCTACCTCGTGTTATAGTTTATTATCGGATTCACATGCTAGCTTTCATATGCTAGGTTATATGTTAGTTAATTGTTTCATAACATGAAAAGCATATCATATATGTTAAGGTTTTGTATTTTCCATATACATTGCTTTTATGTTATTCATGGTTAATTAAACTCGACATTTCGTGGCTGGGAGAACTCGGAGTTACTCCCCACTGACTGTGGCTTCCGTGTTTATATTTAATGCGGTTGGCAGGTTTGTGATGCATACATTGGGTACATGGACGAGCTAGCGAGCGAAGTATTTACCTTTGACCTATATTCGGTTCTTTAGGATTGTATATTATTATACACTCTTTTATTTCCGTATTTATACGGGAGATATGTCTCCCGTCTTGTATATTTCTTTTGTATAATATTATTTCCGTTTTGTAATGAACCTTTTTATTTATGACACCTTCGTTATGTATTCTTATCTTTTATGTATTTAAATAATTTTTTTTTTTTTCTTTCCGCAAATTTGAGGGTGTCACACCATATGTGAAAATGTACTGCGACGGAATATCCGTCGCAAATCCGTCGCAACTAGTAATTCCCGTCGCAAAATCCGTCGCAAGTATGTTTTTGCTACGGATTACATATCCGTCGCAAAATTTTCGTCGCTAATACACTATATTCTTGTAGTGAAAGTATGATGTGAGGTAAGCATGGTTTTGAGGTAACCCAAGGGTAGATTATAATAATATATGATGAGTATTGTTGTTTGTTTAAGTTTATTAGTAGCGAGTGGAAGAGAATAGTATATTAAGGGAAAGTATTATGGCGTATGATTAGAAGGGCGTAGCGAAGTGTGGTTGAGTTAGGAATCTTGTTGTAATAAGAAGGTAATAAGTGAGTTGGGTACTCGGCCAAGTAGAGTCCACTCGACCGAGTAGGTTGGTCTGTCGTGTGAATCAGTGTTCTGTTCTTGGGTACTCGGTCGAGTAAGTTAGGCACTCGACCGAGTAAGTCGTACTCAACCGAGTATATGTTGTACTCGACCAAGTACGACGGGTTTCAAGGATTAGTCGGACGGTTGATTAAGCATTTATAAGAGGAATTAGGATTTCTAATCTCAGTTATGTTTCCCAATGCAAACCCTAGTTTCCTCTAAAAAAAACTCTCTCTAATTCCTCGACAACAACCTCAATCATCTCGTGCCAGATTCGATCTATCGCCATTTTGTTGATTGCATTGGTAAGTATCTATACTTCGTAATTTGTATGTATTGTTATAACCATAACTGATTTGGGGGTAAGGGGACCAACGTATACCTGACAAAAGCAACCCGGCCCGATTGACCTGACCCGAATGACCTGACCCGTGACCCGAAATTGACCCGAACTACAACATTCGAATGTGACCCGAAACCCAATTGGACCCGACCCGATCCGAACATGACCCGATCTTTCTTGACCTGTAATTGACCCGACCCGAAAATTACCCGATTCAAAATCACTCAACCCGAAAATGACCTGACAAAACATAACTTTAATTGAACCAAAAAGACTTAAAATGGCCTTTTGTACCTTATTCTTTGACCCGAAAATGACCCGACCTGAAATAACCTGACCCAGTTGACCCAAAACGGATCCGACAACAAACCCGAAACCCAAAATGACCTGACCCGACCCGAATTAACACGAAATCAACGAGAGACCCGAACCGACCCGACCCGAACTGGCCCGACCCAAACCCGATCCGATTAACCCGTTTGTCAGGTCTAGGAACAAGGGTTAATATTTATTATGTTAATTGTATGTTTAAGGGAAGGAATTCATAAAATAAGATTGTTGATAGAATGATTGTGATTTGCCGCAGATTTGCGAAAAGGTAGGGTTTCCCTACTCAGGGTTGTGTTGCTAATTGATGTTATGAGATTATATGATTCTTGATATGTGATTGAGGGAGTTCGAGTTGGTGTTTAGAGATGCTACTATGGTTACTGGTTTGGTGATTCCGTTGGGAGACGGATCACACCCCAACTTCGCCCCCGTTGGTATCCCGCCACGTGGAGGATGTGCAGATTAATGTTTCGGGTTCTCTTGCTGTGGTGAGAGAGGCTTTCGACGCCCGTGGCTGCGGTCCAGGGTCAATTGGTGGTTTAAGTAGAGCAGGGATGGTAACCTGAGTCTACTGAGATGTACGCTGCGGTGGCCCTCCGTTTTCTCTTTCCCTTGGGCTTATCTTGTACGTTGGTCGGCATATGCGATTACTGGCCCCTTTACTGTTTTACAAAACTGCTGTGATCCATTGGGGAATTGTGCGTAGGTGATCGCAGGTAATCGATAGAGCTACGTCGGGATCGAGGATGAGATCATTGCGCCGTGTCTTAGCTTCCGCCTAGTAGTTGGAGTCATATACATTGATTAGCTTATATTAATTTAACATTGTTAAGTTTGGATTATTGGTCAGGCGGTATGCCGTCTGTTTTGAGAACATGTATTTGATATTTAACATATACTTAATAAACATTGTTTCCTTTATCGCTTGAATTGATATGTACTACCTCGGACAACCGAGATGGTAGCACTCTCATGTCCTAAGGAGGTTTTTTAAGGCACCTAGGTGTATGGGGGTGTTACAGTATCGTGGGTGGGGGAGTATTTGGAGGTGATGTTTTAGGGTAGTGGGTGGCGTATTTTAGACGGTGAGGCTTTCGTGAGGAAAGTTCACCAGCATAGCGACGTAGATCAGGCACTGGCGTCGACACTGGTGGGTATCTAAGAGGGAGATGCGGTGATCAACGGAGTTTGCAATAGGTATTGGTGATGGATATAGTAGTGAGGATGGTTAACAAGAAAAAGGAATGAGATATCCTGGTGGTGGGGGTGGGTAGGGGTGAGTTTCTTTAAGAGAGATTATAGGTAACCCATTCTTAAAAGTGGAAAAAGCATATGAAAAAAGGACCAAATAAACAACAACAACAAAAACAATAAGAAGATCAAGTTGATTACTTAAAATCCTATACTAGTTTTGGTGCTCAAACCAATCCCCCCGAGCTACCTCTATTAAACATTTAAATTTATTTCCTATGTAATAAAATTGAATTAGATTTGTCTACCTCATACATTATCATATATCATATACACTAATACAAGTATGTACACGGGCGACTAAAATGGACGACTCATTTCAGTCGTCAAACGCCAAAATGAAATTAGCGGCTAAAATTAGTCGCCAGGTATCTGTCGCAACGTCTGATCGCTTTTTTAGATTCAGTCGCCAAATTGGCAACAATGTTTTTTTTTAAATCGAGTTGTTTTGCAGAAATTTTTTTCATACATTTTGCATTAAGGTCATGTTCTTTTGGACTTATTGTTGCTTAACTTATTTTTGCTAAACTTTTCTAAACTTAACTTATATTTGCTGAACTTAACTTATTTTTGCTTATTTTTGCTGAACTTATTTTTGCTGAACTTACTTACCTTATATTTGCTGAACTTAACTTATTTTTGCTTAACTTTTCAGAAATTATTTTTGCTGAAGTTTAATGAACTTAACTTATATTTGCTGAACTTAACTTATTTTTGCTAAATTTTTCTGAACTTATTTTTGCTAAACTTAACTTATATTTGCTGAACTTAACTTATATAAGCTTAACTTCTGGTATTGTAGATGTTGGCTCTACTTTTGACGATGCCTTGCAGGTGTTTTTTGAGACTACAAGTTCTGCTTTTTTACGTGATTCTAGTGAAATCGCTGCCCCTAAACTAATGAATAAATTGGCAGATATATATTTTGCGACAATTGCTACTATTTTCGAATCTGTTTTCTCTTTGACACCGCGTCATCCTTCGTTGTGGAAGTATCAGCAGGGTGTCCACTCCTCTGATTGGTTGCATGCGGTTCCTATCTCTGGGTTGGGTTAGACTATTAATGGGAGGACTTACAGTAGTGTGCTGGGATATCGACTGGATGTTCCGTTCTTCACGGAATCTAGGCATTGTCCTGCTTGCTCTCGGATTTTTGGTGATGATGTTTATGGGGACCACGCTGTTTCTTGTACTTGTACCGTGGGTGTTAAGCATCGACCTAACCTTGTTTGTGACACCTTATTCGACAATTGCTATAGGTCTGATATTTCTACGGGTAGGGATGTAACACCCCAGATTTTATAATAATGAGTAATTTACTAAAGTCGTGAATTTGATAAATTCGTTTTTTACTTTTATTGGTTAAAATATGTTAAGTCGATAAGTTATGATTTCGTGGCTTTAAATTAATGTTAAATATAATTTAGTTTAGTTGGGTAGAAACCGTCACATTTCAGCTCGTTATAAGTTCATAATCGGATTCTACGCGAAAATCTAAGTGGTTTAACCCGATATGAAATTTGGGTCTTCTACTACTCACCTTCTCAAAATAAACTCACTTATCCTTCCTCCTTCCTCCTCAAAATTTCAGCAACATACTACTTACCTTCATCTTCTTCCTCAAACAACCAAAAATCACCATTAAACCTCCATAACTTCCTAAACTTAAGACGGATGTCATTTCTCCGTCTCTCAACGAAACTTGACGATTTTTATATCAATCTTTTCCTCTCATTCAGTCATTCTCCTCTTCATTTTCATACCATAAAATATCCATTTCCCCCAACTTTTTATAAAACCCATTTTCTAGATCTAAACTTAAGACGGACACAACTTATTCGTTTCTTAACCAAATTCAATTCCGTTTAATGTTTCTGAATCCTCTCACCATCCTCTTTCTTTCTAGCAAATAAAAGATTGAAACTTTTAACCTTCTTTTAAGACCGATTTTCCAGAAATTTTGGTTTGAGCTTCTATTATATTATTTGTCGGTAAAATGGTGGACTTTGAAGATTTTGGGCCAAGGGATTCGTGTGGGTTGATGGTTAGCTTGGGCAATGAAGATTTGAAGTGCTAATCTAGGTAATGTTGACGGGTTACTCGGTATCATGTTTTATGTGCTTTTCTACGTGTTTTAGACTTGTTTCCATGTGAAAGACGAGTTTTTGTGTATATACTAGTATAGATCTATGAGTACAAGATATTTAATTGTTGAATTGCATCTTGTATGTCCCAATTTGATGGAAACTTGGTGGTGTTGATGAGTTACCTTCTTGTTGCTTAAACTTGTATTTAAGTCTTAAATGATAACTTAATTATACTTTTCATGTCATATGGAATGTTATGATGCTCATATGTTATATAAATGGTGATTTATGATGGTTTATGTTGGTAATTACAAATGGGTATGACCTTGTTTGGCTTAAACTTGAAGTTTGGGTGAATTTTGGACTGAACCCTTGCGGATTTGAATAGAACCCGGGCGGGTCCAGTCCAACCCGGGCGGGTTTGAGGCTTGAACCCGAGTAGGACACTTTTAACCCGGGCGGGTCCATCTCAACCCAGGTGGGTCCAGTCCGACCCTTTTTCGTAAAATGGTCATATTTCCTTTGTTACTTGTTTGTTTGGGGCGTGTGACCTACCGTTGGAACTGTAAGAAGATATGATATTACCTCCACTTGGAATTTCTGCATTTGCATCTCTAGAACTCTAGTTATGACAGTTTGAAGTGGACCCTTGTTTTAGTTGGTTTCCAAACTTATTGTTTTGAGATGAGATCTATGTTTCTTATTCATTATACTTCTTAAACTTGGTCTAATGCGTATGTATCACGTATTGAGTCATGTTTATCATGGTTACATTTATATTATGCCTTTCTCACATGTTTAGTGACGGTTTTAGCATGTCTCCTCCCTTTTTAGTCACTTATACCTTGAGTAATGGATCGAGTCTTGTGTATTGGATGTTTTGAACTCTCATTTCCCGGTTGCACCTCTATACTCGTTAGACTTGATGTCAGGGCGATAGGGGTACAACCTTGATGCTTGTTGCAATTGTTTAGTGGGGATATGACGACGATGTTAGGAGGCGAACACAATGCGTTGATCGATCCGGCCGTCAAATGTTGTATCCTTGCGAGGTGGTAGCGTACTTGCTTGTTTATTCTTGACCTCATCTCCGAACGGGTTTAGCCGGAGGATGATGCTTGTACTCTTTCCGCCTCTTTCGAGTGGGTTTAGCCGAATATGAGGTACTCGTTTTCGTGTGGGTTTAGCCGGAAGAATCGAGTCTTGGATGCGAGGGTTTATCGCATGTCGGGTTTATCCCTAGAGTCTGGCCAGGTTTAGACTAGGATCTTCATATTGTGCCGTCATACCGGGAGGATTAGAGTCTTGAGTATACGAAACTTTTATCGTATACGGTTCAAGGGAAATGTTTATCCCGTGAACATTTTTGGTCATACTTGCATAGTGCAGATGTTAGTGCGTGTCATTTACCGTGAGAGTGTGTTTGCTTATGTTCGATCACTTGTTTGATTGTGTACTTGGTCGAGTTGGATGCCTTGAATGAATTGTATGATGAGTCCCTAGTCTTCTCAAGCACATGGTCACTAATGATGAGATGCAAGCCAATGGTGATCCATGTGGTTGCCAAGGGGAGTCTTCCCGGAGTCAATACTGCATGATGATAACATGATTGACGATTCATATGCTTAGATAATGTTATTATGAAATATTCTACTTATGCTTATCATGATATGTATGTATGCATGTTGATATATGTTTCTATACTTGTTTATGTTCGTTTTGATGTGATATGGCTGGGAGAACCCCGAGTTACTCCCGAGTTACTCCCGACTGACTGTGGCATTCATGTTTCATGTATGAACAGGTTGCAGGTTGGTATTGCATGGGGTATACCGAGTGATATAGCGAGCGTTGTACTTACAACGATCCCCCCTTAGCGTTATAGTTTATAGTAGTTTTATTATCTTACTTGTACTCATCAAGGTATCAAGATCCGTTGCACATATTCAAGTTATATTTTGTACAAACGATTGGTAAATTAAGTTTTGGTTTTATGATATGGTGGCATTAGCGGTTTTTCTTTTAAAGTTTTAAAAATCTCGTATTTTCGCTGCAAATTTATGTGTTTACTTTATTGCTAAATCGCGGGGTGTTACAAGGGAGGTTGAAATCGGTTTGGTTGACAGACATGCCAGATCTCTTCGTCTTGCGGATTTGCTACTTTATTCCTGGGACAGAAGACGTGATGTGTGTGTTGATTTGAAAGGTCTTCCCCCTTGACTTAGACTGGGATGACCGATTTTGTGCCCGGACGGGTTGTCGCTGATGCTGCTCCACGTAAGTGTGCTAAGTATGGGGATTTATGCGCGACAACTGGTTATGGTTTCCTTCCCTTCTCTTTCTCTTGGCTTGGGGAGCTGGGTTCGGATGCTGTCGCCTTGCTCAAGCCGATCCAGCAATTCTCGGTATCTCAGGATGCTGGGGCTCGGGTAGCCGCTTATATTTTTACTAGACTTAGCTTTACTGTTGCTAAGGGGGTGGAGGCCCAGATTGTCTCTCAGCTTCCCACCAATTTCATGTAAACTTTTATTTTTCTATATATGAAAGTTGCGCGCGCATCCTCTTTAAATAATGATAATAATAATAATAATAATAATAATAATAATAATAATAATAATAATAATAATAATAATATGATTTTCTACGTGCATGGCGGCGTGATATGGTTTTCTACCCTTCTTCTTCTCTTCGCCAGAGGAGCTGGATATGGATGATGTTGCCTTCCTCAAGCGGATTCAGTAATTCTCTGTGTCTCAGGATGACAGGGCTCGAGCTGCCGCTTACATTTTTCCTAGACTTAGCTTTGCTGTTGCTAAGGGAGTGAGAGCCTAAATAGTATCTCGGCTGCCCACTAATTTCATGTAAAGTTTGTCGATCTTAATGAAATTTGCCGTTTTTTTAATATATATATATATAGAGAAAGGATCATGTAAGTCCTCTTAGGAAAGGTGACTCCATAAGTCCTCTTATAAGCCCTTGGATCTTGGAGATGGATGACTGAGATTGAAGCTCTCAAAAATGGATTAGTGGGCTAATTTGTCACTCTCTCTCATCTTTATTAATTAACCACTAATCCCCATCTTAATTCAATATATAAGACTTTCCACTCAACCACTTCTCCCTCATCCCACAAAATTTCATTCTTCCATCTCTCTCTAAAACCCAAAAAAATCAAAACCCACAAAAATCAAAAACCCAAAAAATTCAAAACCCAAAAAATTCAAAAACCCAAAAAATTCATAAACATTCATCATCTTCTTTCATCTCCCACATCCGGCAACCATCGCCGGCCACCACCAGCCGCCGGCCACCGGCACCGGCCGCCACCGGCACCGTCCACCACCGGCCGCCGGCCATCGGCACCGGCCACAGGCCAAGTTTTTAAAAAAAAAAAAAACTTTTTTTTCAGATCTACTTCTTTCCGCTTCGCCTCCACCGCACTTGTTCCTCGCCGTGCCTCCTTCCTGCCGCCTCCTCTCCTGCCGCCTCCTCTCTTCTTCTTCTTCTTTTCTCTTTTCTTTTTTTCTTTTTTCACATTTGCACCCTTCTTTTTAGATCTTGTTTTTTTTCTTTTTTTCTTATCTCTTCTCTCATGTCGTCCCTCCACCACCTTTTTTTTTTTGAATCTATGTTTTTATTTTTTAGATCTCGTTTATATATTTCAAATTTTTTATGTTTGTTACTTTTTTGTGGTTAGTAGTGTTATTTCACTGAAGTTTCACATAAAATGACTGAAGTTACACTTTTATTAACTGAAGTTACACATTTTTTCACTGAAGTTACACATTTTTTCACTGAAGTTACACATTTTTTCACTGAAGTTTTTTTCTGAATATATGTTTTTATTTTTTAGATCTCATTTTTATTTTTATGTTTGTTTCCTTTTTTTAGATCTCAAAAATCACCATCTTTTTTTTTTTTGTGGTTAGTGGGTTGGTTCACTGAAGTTACACATATAATGCCTGAAGTTACACATATAATGACTGAAGTTACACTTTTAATAACTGAAGTTACACATATAATATGTCTGAAGTTACTCATTTTTTTTTCAAATTTCTTATGTTTTTATTTATTTATTTTAGATCTCGTTTTTTTATAATAACACCCATTTCTAGATCTACCTTTTATTTTTTCAGATTTACTTTTAATTTTTAATTTTCTTTTGTTGATGATATTTGTCCTATTTTCATTTGTCATCTTTTTTGTTTTGTTTTAGTTGATTGATGTTGTTTAATGACTGAAGTTACACCATTTTGGACTGAAATTACACCATTTTGGACTGAAGTTACACCATTTTGGACTGAAGTTACACCATTTTAAACTGAAGTTACACCATTTTGGACTGAAGTTACACCATTTTAAACTGAAGTTACAACATTTTTGGACTGAAGTTACACTAATAAGGACTAAAGTTACACTAGGAATGACTAAAGTTACATAGTAGTAAGGATTAAAGTTACCTAAACATGTCTTAAAGTTACACATATATGTCTTAAAATTAAAGTTACACAAATAAGGTTTGAAGTTACATGCGTAAAGACTAAAGTTACATCCATAAAAATGTTAAAATCAGATAAATTGTCAAAGTTACAAAAATTAAAATTTATATAGTCGAAATCATATTTTGGGTTAAAGTTACAGAAATAAGGGTTGAAGTTACACTCATTATGACTGAAGTTACACCCATAAAAAGGCTAAAATCATATAAACTTGTCTTAAAGTTACATAAATTCAAATTTATATAGTTGAAATCACATTTTAATTTGAAATTACGCAAATAAGGGTTGAAGTGACACTCGTAATGACTGAAGTTACACTCATAAAAAGGCTAAAATCACATAAACTTGTCTTAAAGTTTCATAAATTCAAATTTGTGTAGTCGAAATCACATTTTAGTTTGAAGTTACATAAATAATGGTTGAAGTTACACTCGTAATGACTGAAGTT
>JAIUZE010033466.1:0-10445 GCA_022085475.1 Heliosperma pusillum | reverse complement strand
AGTCTAGAGGTTAGGGTATGAAGATACATATAGGTCAAGGGAATATTTACCCTATATTTCCTAACATAATTATGTTATAACACTCCCCCTGATGACTACTGTATCTAAGCCGACGGACATGTTCGTGTTGCCTCGTTAAAACCTTGTCAAGGAAAACCCAGTGGGATAAAACCTTGACGAAGGAAAAAGAGTACAACGTGATAAGTCCTTTAAAAGATGCTCCCCCTGACGAATACATTAGTAAAAATCTTGGGTTACAAATCTTTAAGTTTACGCATTCCAATCTTGTGAACCAATTTCTTGAATGTTGAAGCCGGTAGTGCTTTGGTAAAAAGGTCCGCCAGATTATCACATGAACGTACTTGTTGAATGTCGATGTCACCATGTTTCTGTAAATCATGTGTAAAGAAAAACTTTGGACTTATATGCTTTGTTCGATCACCTTTGATGAAACCTTCCTTTAGTTGTGCAATACAAGCAGCATTGTCTTCGTATAACACAGTTGGTGAGTCTTTGATTGAGCTAAGTCCGCAAGAATCCTGGATATGATGTATTACTGACCTTAGCCATAAGCATTCGCGACTTGTCTCATGTATCGCCAGTAACTCGGAATGATTTGTAGAAGTAGCCGCAATTGTCTGCTTTACAGATCGCCATGATATTGCTGTATCACCATAAGTGAACAAATACCCAGTTTGTGATTTTCCTTTGTGGGGGTCCGAAAGATAACCAGCATCTCCATAGCCAATTAGTTTTGATTTAGATTCATAAGGGTAAAGTAAACCTAAATCTTTTGTACCACTAAGATATCTAAGTAAATGCTTGACCCCGTTCCAATGTCTTTTAGTTGGGGCAGAACTGTATCTTGCTAATAAATTGACTGAAAATGCAATGTCAGGTCTTGTACAATTTGCAAGATACATAAGGGCGCCAATTGCACTCAAATAGGGTACTTCTGATCCAAGAATTTCTTCACCATCTTCTTTAGGTCGGAATGGATCTTTATTCACATCAAGTGATCTCACAACCATTGGTGAACTTAAGGGATGTGCTTTGTCCATATAAAAACGTTTAAGAACCTTTTCTGTATAAGCAGATTGATGAATAAATATCCCCTTTGAGGCGTGCTCAATTTGTAAACCTAGGCAAAACTTAGTTTTACCAAGATCCTTCATCTCAAATTCCTTTTGCAAATAAGCAGCGGTTTGAGTGAGCTCTTCTAGGGTCCCAATAACATTTAAATCATCAACATACACTGCAATGATCGCAAATCCATGACTAGATTTCTTAATGAAAACACATGGACAAATGGCGTTATTAATGTATCCCTCTTTCAGCAAGTATTCACTGAGGCGATTATACCACATTCTTCCAGATTGCTTTAGTCCATATAAAGCTCTTTGAAGCTTTATCGAGTATATGCTATGTTTTTTGGAAACATTTGCTTCAGGTATTTGAAGTCCTTCAGGAATTTTCATATAGATGTCACTATCAAGTGACCCATAAAGATAAGTCGTTACTACATCCATAAGATGCATATCAAGTTTCTCTGAAGCCGCTAAGCTAATGAGAAACCGAAATGTGATGGCATCCATCACTGGAGAATTAGTTTCTTGGTAATCAATACCAGGTCGTTGTGAAAAACATTGTGCAACGAGACGAGCTTTATATCTTACGATTTCATTTTTCTCGTTGCGTTTTCGTACAAATACCCATTTGTAGCCGACGGCTTTTACATTTTTAGGGGTTTCAACAACTGGACCAAAAACTTTACGATTTTCTAATGAGTTGAACTCAGCTTGAATTGCATCCTTCCATAATTGCCAATCTTTTCTACTTCGACATTCGTCGACAGATCGTGGTTCAGGGTCATCTATATTTTCCATGACATCCTGAGCAACCTTAAAAGCAAATTTGTTATTTGGTAACATTGTATCTCTGTCCAAGTTTTATTTTGTACCAGCATAATTTATTGAGATTTCATTGCTTAGAGGTACATATGCTTCATCAGATGCAATTTGTTCATTTGTGTTTGATTTTTAGATTAGATTATCAGTTAGTGTATGTTGTTCCTGGATACCAACTGCTAATCTTTTCTTTCGTGGGACAGAATCCTTTGCACCCAAAGGTCTTCCACGCTTTAAACGTACCTTGGACTCATTTGATGTGCCATGATGCTGTTCTGGGATACACACCTTTGCCGGAGTATTCGCGGCGGGTATATGTGATTTGGTCACCCTTCCAGTGTCAGTAAATGCATCAGGCATTCTGTTTGCACTGTTTTGCAAGTGTATAATCCTTTGTACCTCAACTTCGCAATTCTTTGTACGAGGGTCAAAATGGGCTAATGTTGGTGTATTCCATGAAATTTCATTACGTTCCTCAAGCTTTAACTTTTCTCCCCCTAATGACGGGAATTTTGACTCGTCAAACTGACAATCATCAAATCTAGCTTTAAAGACATCTCCAGTTAAGGGTTCTAAAAATTTGATGATAGATGGAGAGTCATAACCAACATATATGCCGAGTCTACGTTGAGGACCCATTTTTGCTCTATGAGGTGGAGCTATGGGAACATACACTGCACAACCAAAAGTTCTAAGGTGAGAGATATTTGGTTGATGCCCAAGTACAAGTTGTACGGGTGAGTACTCTTGATAGCTGGTTGGCCTGATACGTACTAGAGCTGCGGCATGCAATATTGCATGACCCCATACTGAAAATGGCAATTTTGACCTTAATATTAATGGTCTAGCAATTAATTGTAGGCGTTTAATAAAAGATTCCGCTAGGCCATTTTGAGTATGTACGTGGGCAACAGGATGTTCAACATCAATACCAATTGACATGCAATATTCATCAAATGTTTTAGATGTAAATTCACCAGCATTATCAAGACGAATAGATTTGATAGAGAAATCTGAAAAATGAGCTCGCAGTTTAATAATCTGTGAAAGGAGTCTTGCAAATGCAACAGTACGGGTTGGAAGTAGGCAAACATGAGACCACCGTGTTGAAGCATCAATTAGAACCATAAAATAACGAAATGGTCCTGACGAAGGGTGAATTGGTCCACAAATATCACCTTGAATTCTTTGCAAGAAATTAGGTGATTCTATACCAACTTTCATCAAAGATGGTCTAATGATCAATTTCCCTTCATAACAAGCTTGACATGGACAATCTTGTATAGATAAAAATTTTAAGTTCTTTAAAGGATGTCCATGTGAGTTTTCTATAACTCGACGCATCATTGTTGATCCTAGGTGACCTAATCGATCATGCCAGAGTTTAAAAATATTAGGATCAAATGTTTTGGAGTGCCTCACAAGATGTGATTCAATAAGGATAGTATGGTATAATCCAGAAGGCAAACCGGGAAGCTTTTCCAATACTTGTTTCTTGCCCGAGATGATGGCAGTAATACATAGATATTCTATGTTGGCCTCAGTTGTTGTTTCGAGATGATACCCATTAAGACGGATATCTTTAAAACTTAATAAATTTCGTTCAGACCTTGTTGAAAATAAGGCATCATGAATGTGAATTTTTGTACCATTAGGTAACATTAATAATGCTTCTCCATAACCCTCAATAAGGTTTGATGAGCCTGATATTGTATTAACATTAGATGTAGCTAATGTTAATTGAGAGAAAAATCGTTTATGACGAATAATTGAATGTGTTGTCGCACTATCTACAAGACATACATCTTCAATACTTGTTTTCAACTTCCCATTAGCAATATCCATATTCCTTTAGAAAAATAAAAATAAGTATAAGTGAAGTAATCATAATTTATAAAACCGAAATAAATTTCATTGCTTAAAGGGAATAACAATTGATTGTTTTATAGTAGTAATTAAGAAATTAACTGAAAAAAAACATGCTAAGACAAATAATGTCACTTATTGAAGATAAATATTGAAAACAAGTAAATAGGTTCTCAATTCTAACGAATAAGATTAGACGTCATTGAGGAAGGAATCAATGTCATCAAATTCTCCGCCATTTGCATTTGTCTTGAAACCAGGAAGGTCAAGATGAGTACTACTCAATGGTACTTCATACTGGGCAAAATTTGTTTCAGCATCCTTTGTTTTGATAGAAGCTTTATAAAGGTCAACAAGATGTCTTGGTGTACGACAGACATCTGCCCAGTGTCCTGGTGAACCACAACGTAGACATATCGTTTCATGTCTTTTTCCCTTCTTTTGATAGGAATGATGACTACCTTTTGAATTATAACCACCTTTCTTTTTGTTATGGAATTGTTTAGGACCTAAGCCATGTCCATTCCTTTTCCCAGCTTTTTCAGAAAAAACAACATTCACTTCAGGGATAGGTGATGAGCCTGTGGGATGTATTTGATGATTTTGCATCAACAATTCATTGTTTTGTTCAGCAACCAATAGACAAGAGATAAGTTCAGAATACTTTGTAAATCGACGCTCTCGATATTGTTGTTGTAATACAATATTCGAAGCATGAAAAGTTGAAAATGTTTTCTCTAAAAGGTCAGATTCAGTAACCGTTTCTCCGCATAATTTCAAACGAGAAACAATCTGAAAGAGTGTTGAGTTATATTCACTGACACTTTTAAAATCCTGTAATCGGAGGTGCATCCATTCGTACCTTGCACGAGGAAGGATAACAGATTTTTGATGGTCAAAACGACCTTTCAGTTCAGTCCATAGAGTATACGGGTCTTTCACTGTTAGATATTGTGCCTTCAAAGATTCGTCAAGGTGACGACGGAGAAAAATTAGGGCCTTTGAACGTTCCTCAAGGGATTTTTCATTTCCCTCAATAATAGTTTCTCCCAATGATGCAGCACTAAGATGCACTTCAGCGTCTAAAATCCATGACAAATAATTCTTTCCGGATATGTCGAGGGCCAAAAATTCTAATTTTGAAAGATTCGACATCTGATATAAAAAAAAATACAATTTTTTTTTAGAGAAAAAGAAAGAGTACAATGATAACAGCAGAAGACAAAAATAAGGAATTTGAATACATCAAATGTATTAATTAACATGAAAACTAGCAAAGACTTCTACCGTCATGACATGTATGATATAAATGAGTTTACTTTAGCAATAATTAAGTTGTATTATCAACTGTAAGTTAACTATTTACATTTTAGTAAATCTATACATGATTATATCTATAAGATTATGACTATGTAGTGACAATAAAGTACACTGACGTCCAATAAGTATCCACATAAAATTCGGACATATAATAACATACTAAGTGTGTGAAACATATTAAATATAATTTTACAAACATACAGCAGAACAAACAATACATATGCACAGTAACACGGTATAAAATAAATTTTGTTTATAAAATTATGAACAAAATTTGAAATATTTGCTACACTTGCACACAAAACACCACAACAAACATAGATCCAAGTCAAACTTATGTACTATGATACAAGCTAAAAACAAACGTTTTACTCTATCTTGAGACCATCATTTATGACCTTTATTCACTAATGATTAATTGTTACAAGAAAAAATATTGCATAATAAATTAAAAATTTTTTAAAAAAATAACTTCTCCAAACATTAATTATAAGAATTGATAGAGGAAAAAAAATATAGACTCAAGCAATAATTCTTCACTCATTGAGTCATAGCTATGTTTTGTCGGTTACAAGTAGTATATATAACATATATAAAAAAAATAGATATGGTGTGAATTTTAATATTAATATTGGTTTACTAACTTCCAATTGAAATATCTAGTATAGATGGATATTGGAAAGGTTATATAATATGTCAAACTTTTAAGTATATTGACAAAAAGGCAAGCAAATCGACTACTTTTGTAGCAACTAAAATATGCTATGCATTAATATCTCGCTAAATCTGAATGATTATAAGATTAGCGTATATAATTCCTTGTTTAAAAAGATACAAGGATAAAGAAAATCATAAGGGAATATAATGATATTCCTATAGGCCTAAAAATATAATTCCTTGTTTATAAAGATACAAGGATAAAGAAAAACAACAAGGGAATATAATGATATTCCTATAGGCCTAAAAATATAATTCCTTGTTTATAAAGATACAAGGATAAATTATAGTCATAAGATTAATAATCAAATACGAAAAACGAGAAACATTGAAGCTAAGTTTATGGAGGTTTAAGCACTTACAGTGATGTGTTTACAAAAGAAAGAAACAACCGTACCATAAAAAAATAGTATGATAATTACAAGAAATTTGAGCTTTAAGTAATAATCGAGATGAATTACCGTTCAAATGGTTAAAGCTACGTGCTGATAACGTGTTATGAGAATGAATATGAGAGAGGAGATTCTTATTAATTGTCTATCTTATAACATACAGTGAGTCATCTATATATACTAGTCTAGAGGTTAGGGTATGAAGATACATATAGGTCAAGGGAATATTTACCCTATATTTCCTAACATAATTATGTTATAACATGTGTGATAATTTTGATTAATTTCAATATATCTTTTGTGATTTTTTTGTATTTTTTGTTGTTGCATACTGCTGCTTTACTACCTGTCCTCGCTACCTAACAGGCAATCATCCTAATGTTCTATGTTCTTAAATCTGATCTGATTAATTATTAGTTACCCATTTTCCAATTTGGCATAAATCGGTTAAAACTTTAGGTTCAAATAACTTATTTCTAGGAAGGCATGAAGTTTAGAATGTATAGGGTGAGTTGTTCAAGTTGAATTCGGTCAAGCAACGTGAATTTGGTTGATATGAAACTTTGTCAAAAGTGCAGCTTTTTGTTAAAACACAAATTCTCATTTCAGTCGGAAGTATCCGTCTCAAGGCTTAAGACGGGTCAAATAATGACCCCATTTGTCTATATAGGACAAACATTTTGTTATTCCTTAAGACATTTCATTTTTGTCTTATCTATACAAGTGGGACTAATTACCCGTTTTAACTTAAAGACATAAATATCCGTCATAAGGGAGACTGATTGTTGTTAAAAAAGCATGAATTTTAGGATAGGGTGACAAATTCAAGGTTCAATGGTGAATTGTTCAAGTTGTATTTGGGCAACCCCGTCCCAGTTACAAATCTGTTTAACAGGAGGTAGCTACTGCAAGTGATAATGGTGTTTAGTGAAATAAAAGCTATTATTAGATTGTTATTGCTAGTCTAAAGGTGCAAATAAGATAAGATGAAGAAAAATACTATTTTTGCTGCTACAAATGTTCATGAATTTCTTAAGTCAAAAGCGTAAGGCCATTACATGCCTTCAAATGTTTAGCAACCACTGATGGCTTCTTAGTTTTTTGTACTAAGTAACTTGTTGTCTCAACAGGGCAAAAGAATGAAAGTATATATATGGCAACCATATAAACATACATTAAGTTTATTACTGCAGAAACGCCTTTCATCATCTTTATCATTGTTTCATGACTCTTATTTTCTTAATGATTTAAGTTCTCCATCTAATTCTCTTAATGGTTAATGGGCGTCCCTGCTGGTACTAGTTTCAAGTTATCGTTGCCCCTCTTTCAATGTTATAAGCTGTGAAACTTCTTCCAGTTTTCTTAATCTAAGATTTTTTCAATTTTGTTGGGGTTGTTTAGGTATCTTCATTCTTCTTTTATGTGTCTCTGTAGAAGACATTTTCACGCAATTCTTTCAATATGGAAGAGAAGAAAAATAGCAATGAGGAGGTATGTTATTACGCAAAATGAGGTCCATTGAGCTTGTTTATGTGTGTTTGGTTAGTTGAGTGTTTTTTTTCTATGTTGGTTTTGTATCCTTAGCTTGAGCATGTATCATCGTTCAACTATTTGAAAAGACAGTGATATTTTTAAACAATATCGAAAAGGTTTTTATATTAGTTGAGTATGTAGTTTAGACCCTAATTCATTTTTACTATTATAGTCTGAAATTACTTAGCCAAACGGAGTAATTATATGTTTTGACTGTTGTTTTTCGACAGGATTAAGAGCAATGTTTCTCATAGAATATTTAGTGGACTAGAGATATTCTCGAATATATTTAAACAATGGGTTTTGTTTATCATTTATTTAGATATTCTCGAATATATTTTCTGACTAAAACGTAAACATCGTCCTCTTTTGCAGGCTATAAACCCTCTATTCGACCTTACAAAGCTACTTGATTGTCATTCGAGGTACGTAGCGATAACTATTTTCTTAGAAATGTTATATTTATATAACTATAATATGAGCTTGAAGTTTGTATTTAAAACGTAATTTTGTATAAAAATAGTGCTTCAACAACCAAAAATATGGATTCCCTTCAAAGTACATTTCACGTATGACCGCTTACAAATCATAAGTCAATGGAAAGTTGGATACTCAGAAATTCATGAAATTTGATGAAGCTAAGTGTACTAATGAAGTGAGGGTGCACATGAGTTATGCTTATCATAATGTGGATTAATAATTTGTTATTTAATTTATATAGTGTCTTAGGTTGATTTTAAGTAAAAAATTTGATTCATTTAATATTGTTTAGGATGTTTTTCTTACTATTGGTTTGGTGAATGTATTATTGCAGATTCTACAATGTTGATTGACCAGATGAATCATGTTAATGAGGTGTGAGCTACCAAAGGTTCAGAGAATATGTAATGTTTTTTGTTTATTAACTAAGATGTGTATAAAAATATTTATACACTTGGATGTATAATTTTTTTACATCGACATTATTGTTGTGTTTGGATGATATGCAAGTTTGTTGGTTGACATTCTTTTGTATGTATTATTTGTTCATTTGATCTTCGGATTGTCATATATATAGGAGATTGCACTGGTAATTAAGGTAGCAAATATTTTTTTTTTGAAAAAAATTTATTTATTGTGGCGGTTCTTAAGTTACATATGCCACGATTGGTTTGTATATTATGGCAGTTCTTATGTTAGAAACGCCACTATAAGTTCGCCTTTAGTGACGGTTCTATGCCCACAACCGACATTATAGGTAACCCTATAGTGGCGGTTTTATATTCACAACCGACATCGTAGCTTACCTATGGTGGCAGTTTTAGACTCAAAACTGACACCACAAGTCACCCAATATTGGCGGTTCACCCCCAGAACCGCCATTATAGCATACCCTATGGTGGCGGTTTTACAACCGACACAAACTTTATATGACCCCAGCATACACGTCGCTAGAAAACCGCCATTATTGGGCAATTACAACAGCCACTGTAGGGCTAATTTCTACTAGTGTGACTAACCTTTTAGTCATATACATCGACTAACCTTTTAGTCATATAAGGCATCAATATGATTATATTATTCATATAATCATATCTGTCAAACACATCCTTTAGGTGTGACCTTTAGGGACCAGTTGATCACCGCCATTAAAATGACAATAACGTCAAACTTCTAGCAAGCCAACCGTTATCGATAAACGTTAATCAACTGATAAAAATACTAAGTATACCCTGTGAACCTGTAAGAGATTTATACACGTTATCACACTAACTGTGGAGGACACTAGCTCCAACAATTTTATTCTTTCTTAGGTCTACGCATCCTACCCTTGTATAAATCTCATGTTTCCTGTGTATACAAAACACACAAAATAAAACAAAATATTTCTTCTTCTTTCTCATGTTTACTTTTTTTTATGCCCATTAAACACCCACCAATCCAAAGCTTCACACACCAATATCGAACTCAGAAACACTCTCTCAGCCACGAAAGCACCTCCTACTCAAAAAAAAAATCATATTTGGTGCTTTTGGGGAGAAGGATGAGGGGACTATGGTGATATAAAAGGGTTTTATTTTGAGGGGGTGGTTGTTAAAGTTTAAGCGTAGGGATGGGACACTAGAGAAGGAGGCGATGCCAACATGGTAGGGAGAGTTTGGATAGGATAGGTCGCCGGCAGGAAGGCAGGCACGGGACCGCGACAATGGCCCTAGTACTGGTGGTGCTGATGGTTTTTGGTGGTGGTAACGGTGGTTATACGGGTTAATAAGTGAGATAAGAGGATTATGTTTAATTAGTAGGGCAATATCGTCAATTCATGACTTTTCTGAGAATTGGTATTATTTTTAGAAGAATTTCGGATTTTAGGTATACGTTATGAAAAAAGGTTATTCCAGGTATAAGTTTTGAAAAGTGGAAGTAGACTAGGTATAAGTGATTAAGTTACTCTAAAATAATACAAATTACTACTAATTTTCGCCAATTCCTAGACTAATAATCAATCATTGATAATCTATATCAATTTTCCCCAATTTCTATACTAATTATAAGTAGTTCTACAATCTATATCAATTTTTCCAGAATTATATTCTAGTAATATAATCTGACTCAATATCGTCAATATAATATAATCTAATAAATATTATTCAACTTAATATAATCAATCTCAATTCTAGAATCAATCTAATTAACATAATTAAACTAACAACTCAAAACCTAACTTAAAGAT
>JAIUZE010033465.1:0-12455 GCA_022085475.1 Heliosperma pusillum | reverse complement strand
CGTGTATGCGTTCAGGGAAATGCTTATCTCGTGGATGCCTTTTAATCCTACTTGCCATGTACACGGTGCTAGTGCGTTTCATTTACCGTGAGAGATGTCGTCTTGTGTCGTCGTTCTTGAATGCGTGATTTCATGATATTATTCATGGTCATTGCATGATTGGGCACCGTCTATGTGTTGGGTTATTTGAATGGATGATAACATGATGGATTTATTCATGGTAAACGCATGACTTGGCATGGTTTGTTTGTCGAGACTCAATCTTATCAATCTTATACTGCTAACGGTGAGATGAAAGCCCTAGTGAGCGTATTCGGTTGCCTAAGAGTGTCTTTCCCGAGTCTTTGTATAACATGATGGATTCGGTTTTGTACTTCATATGCTCTTACTCTTATATATTGAATTGCCTATCTATTCTTATTGTATTTCACATGTATATTCATATATGCATGATTTTACTTTTGCATTTCCTTCTATGTACGTTTAATGTGATATGGCTGGGAGAACCCGGAGTTACTCCCCACTGATTGTGGCGTTCATGTTTTTCATGAATGAACAGGTTGCTTGCATGGATGGCTTTTTGCTTGACATTTTGGGTTCGGGTGTGAGCTAGCGGGCGTTGTCCCTGGATTAAAACACCTCTAGACGATTTTAGCTTGTTTGCTAAACACTTTTACTTGTTAACATTTTGGAGAGACTTCGTCTCTTGATGTAGTGTAATTCGTACTTTAGTTTGTAATATTTGACACTCCTCGTATTCTTTCCTTGCATGTATAAAGTTTTTAAAACTTCATAATTCCGCTATATAATTCACATTCTTGTTTGTTTTATATTTCCGCATTCGCGAGGGTTGTCACACAAGTAACCAAGCTACCACCGCAACGGTAACCTCTACCAGCGTCAGACTGCATATTTGACCGCCGTACCACCAACCAATGCCAGAACGCAGCACTGGACATCAAAAGCCCCTCTCATCGCATTGAGATTTCCTGGAACATTAATGTGCACATCCCCCTCGCGGCGGGAGAGCCACAAGAGGCGAGCTCGGGGTGACGAACCGTCTCGCGACCGGAGCGCCAATATAGAACCAAGTATCATCCCAACACCATCACCATCACAATACCAACAACAACAATCATCATAGCCAAAAATATCACAAACAAAATTGACCAATCTGAACAACATTAATCAACATACGAAAGTACTGAGTAGGGAAACCCTACCTTTAAGCAAATCCGCAACAAGCAATCACAATGAGAATTCCTTTTCTATGAATTCTCCCCCTAATCAACAATCAATGATCTAAATAAACAACTTTTCAAATCCCCATCCCCCAATTTATATTAGGGTTCAAAAGTTACCCACAAATACTATATCAAATAAAGACATGAATACTTACAACAGAATCAACGCAAAAAACGAAATTCGACGAACTAGCAATCCACAATCCAAGCCTTGTGATTATATAAGATGATTAAGAGAGTTGAAGCTAGTTTTAGGGTTTAATAATGATTAATTAACCGACGGAATGAATTTATATCTCTTAATCATCGTAAATTAAAACCGCTCAAAAAATTCATCAAACTGGTGCACTCGGTCGAGTGCACAAAACACTCGATCGAGTACACTGCACTCGGTCGAGTGCCACCTAGGCAGAAGGCTGTCTAAATGACACACTTGACCACTCGGCCGAGTACAGACACCACACGACCGAGTGCTCCCTACTCGACCAAGTACTAGGTAGTCAGAATACAGAATATTAAGTCCTTCTACTTCTAATGCCTACTTCAATAGGGTGGAAAAGTCTCTTAGGAAGACTTCCTCGGTGTGTCTAGATTCAAGGAAGGAAAACTGCCTTTCAAATATTTAGGCATGCCTATTCAGCTTACAAGGCTTAGATAGAAAGATTGTGAATGTCTTGTTGATAAACGTTTGCCATAGAATTCATGGGATTGCGATGAGGAAATTGTATTATGCTGGTAGATATGTCCTGGTGAAATCTTTCCTTAACACCCTTCACTCATATTGGGCCTCAATCTTTATTCTGCCTATTAGTGTCATAAAGGATATTGAAGCTAAATGCAGAAATTTCCTATGGGAATGAGAGGTGTTGGAGTAGAAACAATATTATTTACAAAGTTAGTTACAGTTAGTTATAGGTTGTTGATATTAGGAAATCCTAGTGCTAGTCCAAATAGGATTAATGGCATGTATAAATAGAAGCATCATCAGTATTATCAAGTATCAGATTATAATTCAATACAAACTACATCTCTCTCGTTCTCTGAATTCTCTCTTTAACAACTTCTTATCAAACATCAAACATTCAACCTTATGATGAACTTATCTCAAGTTCAATATGGTATCAGAGCTAGTTCATTTTGAACCTGTTTTCTGTTGAAGCTTCCGCGCAATAAATCTTTATCTTCTCATTTGTATATCTAGATGCTCTTCTTTTCGTAAGTTTAAGAAAATGCCAACAACTTCAGAAACTAATAGCAACATAGAAATCAGTATGGATGATTCTCATTACATTCATCACTCTGACATTCTTAGCAACAAACTGGTTGCATCCCCTTTTGATGGAACTGGCTTTGGAAGTCTGAAAAGGGCAATGCTTATTGCATTATCAGCCAAGAACAAAATAGGATTTATTGATGTTACCATACCCAAGCCTTCTCTTGTTGCTCCTACTGCAAAATATTGGCAAAGGTGTAATGACACTGTATTTTCATGGATCTTGAACAATGTTTCTCCTGAAATCTCAAAATCTATTCTTTTCTGCAATTTCGCTCATGCCGCATGGTCAGAACTTGAGGAAAGGTTTGGCCAATCTAATGGCACTCAATTATATGCAGTTCAGAAGAAACTTAATGGTTTCTCACAGAGTAATGATAATATTACAACTTACTGTAAGACCCCCACTTACCGAGGAGTTTATGAAGACCTTCCCAAGTAAATAAAGGTGTTACCATCTCGGTTGCACGAGAAAGTGAACATCATAAGACAATAACAAAACATATTTCATTAATATTACATATTACATATTACATATTACATATTACATATTACATATTACATATTGCGAATTATAACCAAAGCATTAAATACAATAGTCTGACTCGTGATCTCTAGACTCATCAGCAGTAGCGTGATCATCGACTCGTCGCATCCCGGCCACTCCGAAACATCAAGCACATAGCCTGTAATCAATCTGCTCCCCATTCCCAAATGGATCATCACAGTTTTGTAAACAGTAAAAGGGTCAGTATTCACATATGGCAACCAACGTTCAAGATAAGCACTAGGGAAAGAGAAACCAGAGGCCCACCACAACGGTCACCTCAGTAGACTCAGGTTACTACCCTGCTCTACAAAACCACCAATTGACCCTGCAACGCAGCCACACGCGTCGAACTTCTATCTCGCCATAGCAAGATAACCCGAATAATTAATGTGCACATCCCCCCACGTGGCAGGATCACCACGGGGGCGAACTCGGGGTGTGACCTGACTCCCAACACGATCATCAACCATAGTAACCATAGTAACATCAACCATACTTCCCAATCTCCATCATCGTCACAACAGTGACCAACAACATCAACCACATAGCAAATATTACATATAATGAATCAACAATATCATGCGATCAATTAGCATAAACAAATACTGTGTAGGAAACCCTACCTTTTAGCGTTCCTGCAATTAGCCATCATCCGACCTGTACACATACTGGTACGAATACACATCACATCGTCAATCCAATCTACAACAATATTACAATTCCCATTACCACTACAGTTTCTAAAGTCAACGGTAACTGTGAGAAAGGTACTTACATAATCGGTCTAGTCGTCTTCCTTGGTAAGACGACCACACTTGCCGCCAGGGTCCCGCGACGGCTTTCCAGGTTCTAGTCTCATAGGGTGGTTAGGGTTTAAAAAATAAGAGGAGTATAGGTTTTTAGAGAGAGAAACGTAATTGGAAAAATATTGATTTTTGATTTAAGAATTAAGTCCTGAAATATATTTATCGCGGTCTGATCTCCGTTACACAAGACCGAGTAAGTGTGTACTCTGTCGAGTAGGCCCCACTAGGTCGAGTGACTTATGAACTCGACTGAGTAAAGTTTACTTAGTCGAGTTCGGCCTGCAGAAGAGTATAAAATTCCCGAATCTCATCCCACAGACAACTCCCTTCGGTCAGAGGTCAGTTAAAGTTCGGTCAACGCCAAACTGTAATACACGGATACGCTATCCTTTCCGAGGCAGTGGTGCGCGGGGAACCACAAATGGAGAAACGAGGGACAAGCGTAGAAATACGCATTTGTGGAGTCGCCACCAACTTTTGTGGGAAGTTGGAACCGTTCAAATACTTCATGTCATGTCAAGACACTAATTGTTGACATGAACACTAATAAATCGTTACGCTTAGCATTCTATGTCTAAAATGACTATTGTGGATGGCAATGAACATGGCTCACGAAGATCTGGAGTAAGGGGTGAGGGTACGTATTAGGAAGCGCTTTTCATCAAACACCTAATCCCGCCCGCCTCGATAGCGGCCTTTACTAATGGTTAAAGAAACTCTTCTGTTATTGATTTGTTGCCGGTTATATGCATGTTATGCAACATCCAAGTTTTGATCCTAGCATGTGAGTTAAGACTAGTCGGTTGACATGTATTTTAGTAATCAATTAGGTCAAAGTAAGATTTAGATTCAATTGACAAGTGAAAAAGCAATAAATCATACAATGATTACAAGAGAATAAAAGAATAAAGATTACAACGGATTCGAGGGATCTATGTCGGAAATATGTTTGAAAGACGAATTTTGAAATAAAGAAAATAAATAATAAAACTTAATAATAAAGTTAAACGAATCAGATTAACAACGATAATACGATTAATAGTCAATTTATTTAACGAATAAAACTACGTCGAAGTGAACCAGGAAGTTCCGAGACAGAACACAACCCAGAACAGGCGCAGCAGGTGGTTCGTCCTTTGGAAGAGGCGCACCCTTGCCTGCGTCTGTTCTTGAGCTGGGTTCTGGCTGTGAAGCCAGAATCGCGATTATTTAGTGTTCCTTTGTATGTTTACGGTTTATTATTGATCTACAAGTCGGATTGAAGTGTTTTAATAGATTTTAACTATGCCAAACTTTATCAAAGACGGATATAAGTACTAGATATGAATGAATCTAACCTTCTAAGACACGATCTAGAATTAAAGACGACAAAAACCCACTAATATCGACTATTAGGGATCTTAGTCAAGAACTAGATAAATAAATATGAAGTAATGTTAAAGGTAATTTATGAAAGACTAATAATAAAAAAAAGGTTTTAAAATGGTTCTAACATGAATCCGACATGAATATTACATAATTTATACAATACAAAAGATAAAATAAAGTATAAGACGAGATTATTATACCTTCAGACTAACATGTTTGACGAAACGAGTTAACTAAGTTGTCTTTTAGCGATAGCTCGACTCGAATGCAAAGAAAGTACGCTCGTAAGAGGAAATTCATTGATTAAAGTTGATTAATTAAGTTGAGTTGGTCAAATTGGTAGGTCAATGCAAAACGTGACAGGTACCCAGAAAGATCTGAGCTTACGTGGTCGATTGATCAAGCACATAGTTGTCAATAAGCTTAGAGCAAGGTCTAGAATGTAAAGAGAGAGAAAGAAGGGGCGGAACACTCGCGTGCCTTGAAAGTGTGCACGAACCTCTCCTTATATAGGGAGAAATCCGAAGAATTTTGGAATAACTCGAACACGGAAAGAAATCTAGAAAATATTCTAAAAACAGGCAAAACAGGCTGGGGAAGAGGCGCAATAGGAACTGCGACCCTTGGAAGAGGCGCAACACCCGCTGCGTCTTTCCCAAGCAGTTTCCTACTTTGAAAGAAAGATTCTCGCGTTTCTTTATGTAATTGCGGTAGATTTCGAATTCTTTTCTAAATAAAATACGGATATATTTTATCAAGAAAGATAGTTTTAGAATATTAAAATATCCGGAATATTCTCGAGCGTTCAGGCACGGTTTTAAACGACGGTTATTGGAAATGAAGCACTTTTTGACCCGGACTCCAAAATGACTCTAATGACTGTCAAAACGACCATATCGGCACATAGATGACGTACAAGGGGTAGACACAAGTGTTTGAGTTATGACTTGAAGACAAATTATGAACTGTCATAAATCGTTTCGCACATCAAACATGCGACCCCATCATCACTAGGTGGTTGGCGGAAGGTGCAGATTCGAGGTATCTACAGCCTCTAAAATACCGGGTATTATAGTCTTCCCCCCTTAAAATGAACTTCGTCCCCGAAGTTCGCTCATTACCACAACCAACACACTTATTACAAGTTACGGTCACAACGCTCACAACCAACAAATGCAATATTTTTCCATTCGGTCCATTTCGTTTCATCTTGTTGAAAACACCATAGTTCCACGCTGTTCATAGGATCACAGTCCACATACATATACTATCCACGTTCATAGTTTCACAATTGTACATATCAGCGCTCAGTTACACATCCTCCACATAATAATTTCCACATGGTAATCCACAACCATATACGTATACATACCCACATATATTATCATTTCACACAACATCATTTCTTATCTGTTGTTAACGCATTTCCCCTTCATATCAATCAAACAAGTGACGTAAGTAATACATCCCCGTACACATTATTAACACATAATCCTGCCCACACATTGATATCACATTTGCAAACATTATTATTTGTAGAAGTATTCACAATGGTAATCGCAACACAATTCGCAGCGTTATCTACCCCACTTAAAAAAACTTCGTCCCCGAAGATCACTCCCCTTGATAACAGATATAGTTCGACCCCAATAGCACATGAATTGTCACCACAAGAAAGTATAGAAGCAAACACATCCAGCTTGTACGAACGCAATTTCAGAATATCCGACCTTAGCTCATGTTATTTCGACGCACAATAAGAAAATAATACAGCACATCGGTCGTCGCATACGTCCTACCTATATCTAGAGATATCATGCTATCATTCCTCGTTCATTATTTAGTGCAATTTACTTAATTATCATCATACCATTATCATTCCTCATGTATATACCTCCATTCAGACTTCCGTCCCTACAACAAATGTTCATACTCATGCCACTATTTGTTACAAAATAAAATCATATTGTGATGGTCCAGAAATGATTCTCCTGAACATATAAAATAGAAATTTGTAAGGTTTTATATTCTACTCACCATCGTCACAAAATATTTATATTATCCAACAGACAATGATAGAGACATAGAAAATTCTTTTCAAACCACAAATATGTAACCCCATATTCCGTATTGAATTATTTATATTATTTTAATCACTCGAAGGAAAGGTATGAATACTAATGGTGAAATGAATAACATAGTCGGCTGCCAATTGTTACGATTCCATCAACGTATTACCACTAATCACATTACGACTAGGGTATTAATCGGATGACTTCTAGTCCGAAGTCTAGTCCCAAAGAATCAGAGTATACAATCATGTATATGCCTTGAACAATATAGCTCACACTAACAAGTTCAACAATCATTATTTCTCACCATCCGTAACGCAAGTTACTGTTATCACAACAACATTATCAGATATGTTAGTAACCTTTAGAGGACATATCACTCACCGAAGGCACTGCCCATTTCAACCCGTCACTTAAATCAAGCATTAAACATAAAACATACATAAAATTTATCGTATCATTCAAAATTTTAAAATTTCGATACCACTGAAATATTACTCAGTAGAGTGGTGCTCACTCGGTCGAGTCAAGCCTACTCGATCGAGTAGGCAGCACTTGGTGGAGTTTATCATAATTCCATGAAACATACCTTACTGATCTGGGCACTCGGTTGAGTATTCGGGAGTGCTCGGTCGAGTGCTACCTTTCACTCGGTCGAGTCCAGCTGAGACAGCACACTCCTAGTAACAAGTTATCACATTTAACTGTCAAGTAAACATTGGGATTTTCCTAGTAACGTATCATGGATACCGATTGTGACCCGCGTATCAACACAAGATTCATACCAAACAAGTGCCAACATAGTCGACCAAATAAAATCTTGGCCTTATGGCCATTACAAATCAAGCAAATTGTTCCGATGATAATTAAAATCTCAATTCTACCATGAAAACACAACATAAACTAGAGTCGTAGCTCACTGGTCTCGATCACGATCTTCCTCCATATTGGTGGTTAATGCTTGTGAGGTCCCTTCACCTTCGTTACGGTACGACGGATCTTCTCCGACAGGGCTTAGAGTGCCAAACTGAGCTCCTTACGGTTCGGTCAAGCATCCATAACCATGGCTGATCTCGGTCCGCCAGTGTTCCTTTTTCACCCCATAATAGTCGAACATACCCAGGTCAATGCCCACCCCGCTCCACCAAGCCGCCTTGGCTAACTCCCTGCCCACCCCCTGAGTATAGGCCAACTCATGTACGTTTCTCAACACTAAAGCGTTGGACAAACGCTCCGTTAACTCAGCGACATGAATCCGGGGGTCCTTAACGGAGGGGAAGTGAGGGTACTGGTAATATGGATGTTGGAAGACTTGCTCCTGCTGCGCGAATGGCGGATACACCACCTCTTCCCTCACTTGTCTAGCTTCCCGGGTGGGTAGAGGTGGTGTCCCCTTACGAGTAGCCACTATGGGCTCCTCCCTTTTCACCAAGAGGTAGTCAAGAATCGTGTAAGTCTTGTCTGGTAAGGTAGGTGAGTCCGGGGCGGCCCTCTCCAAGCGGTCAGTCTCGGGTACATCTCCCCTAACATGTAAGTTCATCCACATTTTACCCTCACCCTCTAGGCGAACCCTTCCCCTTCTACCCGCCTCACCCACTTAAGGTATAAGAGATAGTCCAGGTCAATCAAAGGTACACCACCAGACAAGTTGGAGAAATCTACATCATGGGAAAAATCGGTCAATCTCTGGCCATACGGGTCACAATCGCACCGTAACTAAGGTTACGGTGGCTAGTACCCGAGGAGGTCATCTGTGCTAAACTAGCACAGACAATCGCAGGGGCGCTTTAAGAAACCGGTCCCTCTTCGGGTTCAGGTATGGTACTAGCAACAAAACCTCGTTGGAGTTGAGCTTGCTAATGTCATTCCGCCCATAGAGTAGGCAAGTCAACATCCTCAGAAAGAGTATAAGGGTTGGGTGCTGAACATCATTGATCAGCAAGGAGCTCACACCAGACAATGGCCTTCCAGTAAGTAGGTGAAAGTAAGAAGCAGCGTTTCTCAGTCCAGAACCTATAGTCTTACGACTGCCCTCCTCGGCCTTTGCCAGGTCAAGGTGTTCCGCAAATTCGTCAAGGGTCAAGTTGTGCTCACCATTCATGAGACAAAAACTTACCGTCTCCTCAGCCGCATTAAAAACGAATGAACTCAAGAATTCTAATATCAAGAACCCATAGGACTTATTTCGAAGCCAGTACAACCCCCTTATCGCCAAGGATCCGAAGATGTGACTGACGTCCTCCTCTATTCCTATAAGCCTCAAGGTACTATAGAACACGCACCTAGTAGGCTTGAGGGAGAATCCCATCAAGGCCTCAAAAGCCTTCCTTTGAGCAAAGTCACGGAATAAGACACTAAGGTATTGGGGAATGCCAGGTACCACTGGTTCGCTTGGTTCCCCCCGTTCAACAGCAGTAGCGGAACGGGTTTGCTTGTTTGGTGCATTTTGAGCTCTTGGCATCTTCAATCGATTCGTAAAAGTTCCACATTCATTAAAAACAAAAGCTCTTTTGAGGTTTTAAAGCCTAAACTTGAAATTTTCAGATTGCGACGGTCTTTTGCCATCAAAATCGAGTTTTCAAACATTCAAGAGACGGAATAGCAAAATAATCAATCTTAAATCATCAACTGACAAGTTTGAAAGGGAAAAATTTTCAGATTCCACAACTCCAGCATATAGAGTGGGACAACTAGCGATTTCTTGTAAAATTCATGATACTAATCCAGCAAATTAACAAACTAAACAAGGGTTTCCACCCAACTAAGCAAAATGGGGAACATCCAAATCATAAACCCTAACTTTTACAAACTACTAACATTATATTATCTAATTCAATTAAAGATGAATGAACCAACCTTACCTTGATTGATTGAAAGATGAATACAAGTTAGCAAGCAAAATCCGGAAATTTGAAGGAGGAATTCTAGAGTTTTGAGAGATATTGAGAGGTTTTCTTATTAGCAAGAAGGCAAAGTGACCGAGTAAGAGGAAAAAAAGGAGAGTAATTAGGGTTGATGGGGTTTTCGCGGAACCGAGGATTCTCGTGGTACTCGGTCGAGTACCGATTGTACTCGATCGAGTGTCGCTTACTCAGTCGAGTATACCTGGCCGGGTTCCAAAATCTGATATGAAACTGATCTCTATCAAATTGGCACTCGGTCGAGGACCCTAGTTACTCGGTCGAGTTAAGCCCACTCGATCGAGTATCAGCTACACGGTCGAGCACCTCGAGTCAACTCAAAACTTTTAAAACGTATAGATCTTTGAATAAAGTTATTTATCGTTCCTACAAAATGAACAATAGCGTTTAGAACTTCCCCGAGCTCGTCGCGCATTAGTCTTCTACTACTCTAGTTCACACAACATAGATTCACACATCAATAATCCGAAGGGTCTATATTTATACCTAGAGCAATAATACCATGATTACTTTCACGCACCGAGTCAAGGTCTAGACATTAAAATCATATTACGAACTTACGCAACAACTTATTACATGTAATCTCACGAGAATCATACATACATTCCACTAAACAAATCACAATTTCATCACATACATTCTTGCAACTAGTTCATTTATCTCACGTAATGCCACAATATCATTAATACTCTTGTATAATTAAATCAATCTACACATTACGCTCACACCACACCCTTATGTCGCCATTTAGCACATACAAAATTTACAAACCCATATACATAATGCAACAAATTCGTCCACCTAATTAACCTTCACATTATCACATAATCATTCAATCGATTCACACAGTATTTACATCTCCCAACAACATAATAGTTCAATTACTCGACAATTTCATACTCATGTGCCTTTCACTTGTAAAAACTAAGAAACCCGTCTTCTAATCTTCACCCAAAATATACGAGTCTCCAAACTCGTCTTCAAAATCTTCCCCTATAAGAAATGACAAGAAAAACATTATTAGAATTAAAACTTGATTTTCCATAATTAAAGTGTTGAAAATGATTTTGACGGAATTGAAAATAAACCGTACTTGAAGATGGAGAGCGAAGAGGAGATTCTAGAAATATAAGTTAGGACGGATTTAATTAAGAAAGGAAGGTTTTATGATGATTTTGCTCAAGAACGACGAAGAACAAATGAAGAACGACGAAGAACGAATGAAGAACGATGAAGAACGATTAATTAGATCTTAATTTGATTGATTGTAAAATGAAAAGTTGTTGGTGAGTAATGTTGGGGTGAGTGCCGTGTAATAGAGAGGAAATAATGAGTCGGGTTTTGAAATTGTTGTTACGGAATTGACTCGGGTTTTTATTATTATAATAAGATAATTAATTAGATATTAAGTTAATTAAATTAAATATCTAGATATTATGTTATATTAATGAAAAGAAATGAAAATATCAAGCCCTATGAGAGGAAGGAGAGCCGTGTGGCTTGGGTGATTGTAGGGTCTGTTTTGTAAACGGTTTTGCGTAAAATTTTCGTTGACGGATCGTTAAAGTAGGAATAAAATCTTAGATATATTATAGTGTAATCATTCATGAATTCACATATCTAAAGTGGAGTGGAAAAGGGGACATGGGCGGTGTCGGACTCATGCCAAAGTGGGGTTTCGGGTTTGTTTCGGGATTTACGATTGAGTCGGGAATGTTAAAAGATTCCGGGTTGTAAACCAGGGAAAACCGGAGAGAAAGGTCGCGAATAAAGGTGCAAATAAGAGGGGGGAGGAAAGTGAGCATGAAGGGAAAAAGAAATTCTAAATAAAAAGAAGTTATTCAAAAAATAGGAGTGTTTTAAATAAAATTTCGGTCTTCAAATATTACAAGGCGTAGTCGGGAAGTAACGAAAACAAGTGACTTAAAAGTCAAGAAAAGTCAAAGATGACTTTAAAGTCAAGTAAAGTTTATGACGACTTAAAAGTCAAGAAAAATCAATGACGACTTTAAAAAGTCAAGAACAAGTCAAATACGACTTAAAAGTCAAGAAAAGTCAAAGATGACTAAAAACGGGATTTTCATGAAATCTCTAAGAAATTCCAAATACGAACTCGGAATTTCAAAATACGACTCGAAACAATAAATTCTATTTTAAAAACGTAAGTCTGCTGAAAAGTGTTAGTAATTATTTTTATTAGAAAAATTGGGTACTTTTCGGG
>JAIUZE010033464.1:0-13007 GCA_022085475.1 Heliosperma pusillum | reverse complement strand
ACGCGGTACCCCTTCTCACTTTACTCTGAAGAACGGCATTCAACTTGTTACGATAATAGAAAGCTCGATCTTCATCATCACGAATAAGCCTCGGCGCAAAATGAGCGAGCTTATTAAACTCCGTAGTGAACTCTTGAGCGGATAGGTTACCTTGTTTAAAATCAATGAACTATTTAAGCCTTTGCTGTTTAAGCTCTTTAGGGTAAAACCTACCCTCCACAAGAGCTTTGAAGCAAGCCCAGTTAAAGTCCTCTTCAAGAACGGCAGTGGCACTTGTGATAGCCCACCAGTTGTCGGCTTCCCTCACCAGAAAGTGCTTTGCAATCCTCACCTTGTCCTCTTCTCGGACTTGGTAAAGATCAAACTGCTTCTCCATCTCCCGGAACCAATCGGCTAACTCCGTAGGATCCGGTTCTCCACCATATGGCACAATCTTACTCCTTGCAATTTGTCCCGCCACCCAAGCATAGCCACCTTGATGGTTGTCCTCCCTTCTAGGGGGAACTTGGTTGGCATTAGCTAAAGCGGCATCCTGCTGATTTTTCAGCACTTGAGCAAGAGCTTCCATCATAACGTTCTCAGCTAATCGCGGTCTAACCATCTTCATAAGAAACACAAACAAATTAAGTTACTCCTATCAATTAGCATAAACACAAAGACTACCAATTAAAGTCCTTAACTTCTACCCAACCCTCTCATTTATTATTTCAAGGTCAAGTAGTTTAAGTTAGGGTTCACGTGTGTGCGTCGGGAGCGATAAAAAGCTCTGATACCAACTGTGACAACCCTCGCGAATGCGGAAATATAAAACATACAAGCATGTGAAATAATATGCGGAAATACGGTATTAAAAAAAAACCTTTAAACATGCAAGATATATATAACACGAGGTGTGTCAAAATATTACAAACTAAGTGCGGAAAATAACAAAGAGACGGTGTCTCTCAAAATGTTAACAAAGAACAAGTGTTTAGCAGAACTAGCTAAAATCGTCTAGAGGTGAAACTTCCAGGGACAACGCCCGCTAGCTCACACCCAAACCCCAAAACATCATATCCAAAAAGGCATCCAAGCAAGCAACCTGTTCATTCATGAAAAACATGAACGCCACAGTCAGTGGGGAGTAACTCCGGGTTCTCCCAGCCCTATCACCTTTAACGTACATATAAGGAAATACAAAAGTAGAGCATGCATATATAGATATACATGTGAGTTGTGATAAAAATAAATAGGCAATACGAGATATAATGATAAGATCAAATGGAAATCAAATCCGAACCATCATGCTATTCAAAGACTCGGGAAAGACACTCTTAGGCAATCGAATACGCTCACTAGGGCTTGCATCTCACCGTTAGCGGTATAAGATTGATAAGATTGAGACTCGACAAACAAACCAAGTCAAGTCATGTGATGATCACAAGGAATCCAACATATTATCATTCATTCACGAACCCATACATAGACGGTGTCCAATCATGCAATGACCATGAATAATGTCATGAAATCACGCATTCAAAGACGACACAACGACATCTCTCACGGTAAATGAAACGCACTAGCATCGTGTACATGGCAAGTATGATTATGGGCATCCACGGGAGTAAAACCTTCCCTGAACGCATAAACGATTCAATCCATTTCGTATATGTAGACTAATTTCCTCCTGGTAGGAACGATAATTAAACGGCTCCTAATCTAAACCTGGCCAGATTCCCGGAATCACATTTTCCGATTCGACATGCGATGACGTTTCGCATCCAAGACTCGGTCTTACAAAGCAAACGCCGAGTACCCCAAATTCGGTAGATCAATTCACGAAAGAGGCGGAAAAGAGCTCAAGCCTCATAACAAGCGGTACGCTACATGCAAATAACACCACCTCGCAAGTACACAACATTTGACGGCCGGGTCGATCAACGCATAGCGTTCAACTCCCAACAACGTCGTCGTATGCCCACTACCCATGCATTTAAGCAGTAGGATACCTCTCCGTTCCGACATTCCAGCCTTACGAACGGGAAGGTAGCCAAGGGAATGAGAATACAAAGCACAAGACAAAATAGTGCTCAAACCATATCATTTGTAAAAACCGACTCAAAGTGGAAACATACCAAAAACCGTCACAAAACATGTGATACAAGCGAATGAAATGTCATACATCCAAAACAATAATATTATAAGTCGCTACGTAAAATTATACGTTAAATGGACCATCGGAATTAATATAAATGAAAACCGTAACAACATATATAAACAACACTCAGCAGGTGCCAGCCGGTCAGGCTGACCGGCTGCCGGTCTACCGGCTCAGGCCACAAGTCAATACGAAAAATCAATATGAAATGTCAGTGTGTCCCAGCCGGTCAGGTCGACCGGCTGCCGGTCGACCGGCACTTGAAAAACAAAGGAAGAAGGGGGTGTCTCAGCCGGTGGTCTGACCGGCTGCCGATCGACCGGCTGAGCCCAACTTCATATTCCAAAATCACGTAAAAATGCCAAAATCTACAGCCACTGCCCCAGCCGGTGGTCTGACCGGCTGCCGGTCGACCGGCTGGGGTCAGCAGTACACGAAAATGCCTTGTTTCATCAAAGTCGACTTTTGATAATTATCGACTATCATTTTAATTCATCAATACTCATGTAAATACTCAATAAACAACATCCATCAACAATAATACAAGTCATAAGCTTACTAACTATAATCTAAACACGGTTTCTATCCTAGAAATCACATAAAACACGTAAATGATACCGAGTAACCCTTCACCGTTACCTTTAAGCGTCTTTACTACTCGTCAAGCTCCTCTTCAATAAGGAAATAGTCTTTGTCGGGATCTTGGAGGTCACCACCTACAAATAGACCATAAAAGATGAATGAAATTCATCTTGAGAAAGACGGAAAGATTGAAAAGCGAGAAAGACGATGATTTTAACATCAACACGGATAGAGGAAGGTAAGGGAAGAAGAATGAGACGAACTTACGTGAATTCTATCGAGTAATGAATGAGCTAGGACGAATCAAAGATCGAAAAACAATAGGGAGGTAAGGGTTTGATCTTTCTTAGAGAGGAAGTAAGTTGAGTTTGTTTTTGGAGTAATGAATTAGGTTAAGGAAATATGAGATGTGTAAGGCAAAAATCAAACCAAAAGTCAAACTCGCCTTAAGACGGGATTCTCATGGAATCTCGCAGAAATTCTAAATACGAACTCGGAAATTCTAAATTCGACTCGAAACTTAAAATTCTTAATTAAAACTTAAAATTACTGATAAGATTTCGTAAAATATTTCTACTAGAAAAATAGGGTACATTTCCGGGTGTTATATTAGCTTTCCTCCATTGATAACTCTTCTCCATCCAACTCATGCTCCAAAGCATCCATCTCCTCATTCCCAATCTCATCATCACCTGCAAATGATTCTAATAGCAAGAGTGCCTCCAAAGGGTCCTTAGCCAAAGACCGAGGTATAAAATCATCTATGACAATGTCCAAAATATCAATAGAAAAACAAGACTCTTCTAACACGGGACTCTGCATGTCACTATCCAAGTTATATGTGACCTTATCGTCACCCACTTCCATTGTTATTTTACCATTCTTGACATCCATTACCGCACCCGCCGTATGTAAAAAGGGTCTTCCCTAAATAATTGGGATTTGGGCATCCTCGGGCATGTCAAGAATAATAAAATCAACTGGAATAAAGAATTTACAAACTTTGATTGGAACATCCTCCAAAACTCTCAAAGGGCGTTTTATAGAATGATCCGCCATTTGAAACGTGACACTAGTACACTTCAAGACTCCCATATTAAGTTTAGCACAAATAGAGTAAGGAATGACACTTACACTAGCACCTAAATCACATAAATCTTTATCAATTTGATATGTACCAATTGTGCAAGGAATGGAAAAACTACCGCGATCTTTTAACTTAGGAGGGGGCTTGTTCTGCAAAAGAGCACTACACTCGGCGGTGAAGGCTATAGTTTCAACATTATCAAAAGTCCTCTTCTTAGTTAAAATGTCTTTCACGAACTTAGCGTAAGACGGAATTTGAGTGATTAATTTGGTAAAAGGAACGGTTACATGGAGGTTCTTCACAACTTTCATGAATTTACCGAATTCAGTGGTCTTTTGATGATTTGCCAATCTATGAGGGAAATGCACTTTGACTTTTTCCAGCTCCTTTGTCTCAACATCCTTCTTTGGAGGAGCATCCTTCACATCTTTGACTTACTCAACCACAATGGGATCATCCACCTTCTTTGGCACAACCTCATCTTTCTTACCACTAGGGGAAACCTCCAACTCAACAAGAAGCTCCTCATCGTCTTAGGGCATGGGTGGTTCATCATACTTCGTACCACTTCTCAAGGCGATTGCATTGAGAGTATCATGTGGTTGCTTACCTTGAGGTGGTAATTGACCTGTTCTTCTTTGAGAGCTAGAAGCGGCTCGTTGAGCCATTTATTGTTCTAGAATTTTGATTGCGGCACCATGACTTTGATCATTCTTGTGAAGGTGGGCCAATATTTCTGATTGGGTTTTAGCCAATTGCATTACCAAGGCCTCAAGTTTACCTCCCCTTGGTTGTTTTGTTGGACATTTTGGGGTGGTGGAACTTGGTTTGGTTGAGAGTTTTGTATTGGTGGTCTTTGTTGGTAGTTTTAATTTTGATAGCCCGGTGGAAAATTGAACCTTTGTTGTGGGACATAGGCATTTTGTTGAGATTGAAGCACATAATTTTGTTGGGGTTGAGGATTGAGCACATTGTTGCTTTTGTAAGACAAGTTGGGGTGAAATTTTGTGTTTGGGTTGTAAGTATTGGAAAAGGTACCCGGTGGCTAAGAACTTTGCTTAAAAGTTTGAAAAGCACATACCTCCTCCATATTGGCTTGACATAGAGTGGAGAAATGACCCGCACCTCCGCAACTTTCGCAAACAACAACTTGGCTAGTAGAATACACGACATTGAGTTGATGAACCACATTTTGAGCCTCCAACTTTTCATGGAGCAAAAGGATTTGGTTCTTCAAAATGTTAGTGTCGGAAACATCCTCTCTTCCTTTGATGGGTGTAATCCGTGAATTGACATATTGGGCATCATGGATCGCGATGGATTCAATTGTGGCATGAGCAATATTCGTGTCAATCTGATCAAACCGCCCATTGTTGGCGGAATCAAGAATCCTTCGGGATTCTGCACAACACCCATTGTAGAATGTTATGGCAAGGGACCAAGCATCCAACCCATGATGTGGGAATTGCCTTTGGAGCTTCTTGTACCTCTCCCAAGCTTCATATAGGCTCTCAGGAGCTTGTTGACGGAATCCCGTGATTTGGCTCCTCAAAGTTTGAGTTATTTCGGGTGGAAAAAACTTTTGATAGAAAGCAAGAGCCAATGTCTCCCAATTAGTGACTCCCATGGTGGTACGATCAAGGCTATTGATCCATAGTTTTGCCTTGTCCTTCAAAGAGAAAGGGAAAAGTATTTCCCTAATTTGGGCTTGAGTAACACTCGTTTGTCGAATCATGGAGCAATAGTCACAAAAATTTTGCACATGAAAATTGGGATCCTACAAAGGACTTCCCCCAAGTTGCTTCCTCTCCACAAGGCTAATGAAATCCGGTTTGATCTCGAATTTCGGGGCGGTAATTTGAGTGGTGGTGATACCGGCCGGAAGCATAGCCGCGGTGGCCTTGGAATGATCGAAAAGTTTCACCATCTTCTTAGTTGGTGAGGGTGGTGGTGATGATGATGAACTAGAAACCTCCTCCTTTTCAAGATGTTCCAGATCGTCTAAGTAAGACTTTCTGGCACTTTCAACTTGAACGGGAGAAGCGGCGTCTTTTACTTCTTTCCAAAAGCGTCGTCTTCTATGAAAGGTTTTCACGGGCTCGAAATCCGGTGAAAGTAATTCTTCCTCACGAGAAGACCTGGGCATAAGGCAACAATATTCAAGAAAATTGTAAGTACGGTATCAAGGAACAAGTGTCTCTAAATACAAGAGAGAAAAAAATGATAGAAGCCTACAAATCAAAAACGAAATAAAATCGTACTCCCCGGCAACGACGCCAAATTTTGATAGGCTATGTCGCACACTTAATCAAAGATAAATTTCCCTAGACACAAATTAATGTAGTACGAGGGGTCGAACACAAGGAGACGGGAATTGCGCTATGAAGTGCTATGAATAAACTACTACCAAGGTCGGTTTAACGGTTGGTTTGGTTTTGATCTTTAGCTAAAAATGATGTAAATTAAATAATATGATTAAAAGAGTTTAGGGAAGTTGGGTCTCATGTTAAACTAGGAATAAATAATAATGTTAATTGTTTAGGCTAAAGACACCCATCTCTCGATATTAGTGTCAACCTTTGGTCGGGTCCTAGAGAACTTTCGTTATGACTAGGTCGTCCTACTACACATGCTTAGTCTAATCCGATTCCGTGCCTCTCGTCTTTTAGAATGAATTAACAAACTTAATCAATGAATATGACCAATAAACAAAGATTAATCATGATGATACAAACATGTGAAAGAAACAATTTAGATAATTATATCAACCTATTTTAACATTTTACATATTAGTCATGCATGGCTCCCCTAATCCCTAGACAAAGGGAACTACTCACTCATATTTAGAATAAAACTAATGTTGGTGTAAAAAACGGTAAATGTGGTAAACTTGATTAAATGAAATAACAAAAGTTATAAAAGTGCTAAATGATAATTAACACCAGTGAAATGCAAATGCCAAACTAATAAAACAATGCTAATGATAATAAAGTGATAATGAAAATACAATAATGAAACGAACAAGGATCGAAATTACCGCAACAAGAAAGACTTGGAACTGTGAACAATAATACTAGAACCAAAAGATTAAAGAAAGATTGTATTGAATTGTAACCAAATGCTTGAACAAAGTAATAACCAAATGTTTAACAATATTGAAACTAAATGTGAAACTAAGAGAAATTTGTGTGCTTAAGCTAAGGAAAATGTATGGGAGAAAGATTTGTAAAGATCGTGGAAAAGATGATCCTAAGTGTCGAAGTTCCTAATTAGACTCCTCTAATTAGTTACTAATTAACTTGTTAATTTAGTATTTAATGATCTATGTAACATGCATTCAAATATAAAAGACATAAATAAACATAAGATGAAGTTTTCTTACATTGAGAAATTTCGGTATTAATGGGCACAATAAAAAAATCATTTTCTTATTGATCTTGAGCTAAAACTAAGAGGAAGGTCTCATTTGAATGCACTTTCAATATAGAAAGTCTCCTTCCAACATGCACCCAAGACTAAACCCAAACTATCACTACAATTTTAGACTAGAAAATATAGTGACAAGTAGTAACTAATATTAGATTTATTACTACTCTAGTAATATAAGAATATTAGTTAATTTGAGAGTTTTAGAGAGAAGTTGGAGGAAATGGCAAAAACAAGTGAAAAATGAGCAAATGAAATGAACAACCAAGATGTCCTTATATAGGCTATATGGTCGGTCATGTAGCTAAAAAATGAGCCAATATTTTGCTTATTTTTAATCACATGCAAAGTGGTAGAGTGTAGGACATAAAATGATCATGTTCATGTCATACATGTCATAATCAATATGTTGTAGTGTGATACAAGAAATGAAAAAACATCATTGCTTACACTACATAAGAATCCGGCCTCCACTAGCGTAATATGGTCCATTTTGATTTTTGATATTTGTCCCACAAATACTTATAATCATATGCTTAATTATCTAGTATAATTAAGTGTTAATTTGATCATATAACAATTATATGATTCAAATTAATAAATAGTATATACTTAACTTTTAAGTAATATTTTACCATTATATCAATATATAATAGGTCCCACAAAGTCTAGTTAATTCATTTTACAACTCCTTGTAAATATAAGTAACTAATTACCTCTACCTCAAAATATATGCACAACCTCAACTAATTTAGTGAATTAACGATTAATTACTAAATTAAATCTTATTTAACCGTATTAAAATAAGACGTAAAATTTATCCAGTCAGTTATCGTATAATTGACTAATAAACTTAACCTCAATGAGTTCCTAACTCAATTTCCAGTTTGGGTCTCATCCTTTAGGTGTGACCGAAAGGGGTCAGTTGATCACCGCCGCAATACCACAATAACGTCTAAATCTAGTCAGCTGATCGTTATTGATTTACGTTAATCAACTGACGTGGAGTATCAATATACTAGTAATCCCACGAATATTCCAAAATGAGATTTATTATACAAATGCACTATTGTGGAGGACACTTACTCCAATAGGAACCCCGATCGGGGTTTCACTAATCCGGGTACATTTGCTTAATGACTTAATTAAATGCTTCAGTAATCCTATGATACGCCTTTAAGCTCCTTAATTCTCCGGTTATTTGCATAGTTTGACAATCCATGAGCATCCAAAGAGCATCCCTATGTTGAGTTGTGGACTCCTTAAATTGGGCTTCATTTTGGTTTCTCATTTGTACACCAAAGCATTTCACAAATCTTCATGCTTGGGCTTGTCATTTCTCATAGTATCTTTTCATGGTCCATCTTTCTTCCATTTTAGCTTAGTGAACTTTGATGCTTGCTAAGGTGCTAGGAAAAAGCCTCTAAATGCTTAGATTCCTACAAAATATAGCAAACACGAGCAATGCACCTCGAACACGTAATTAGTTCACAAATATACTAAACAAAGTATAATAATCATTTAAAATTGAGTTAAATTGGGGAGTAAAATAATATAAAAACTAGACATATCAGTCGTAAAAGTGACTAAAGGGGAGCATAAACATGTACATAATTGTGACTCATCAGTTACTAATTCATTCAGTCAATTTTCACCGTAAAAAGTAAGAGAGAGAAAAACGGTTTTTGTCTAGAGTCTCTCATATCTTCAAGTTGTATCTAAGGTTGAGAGTCTAGTTCATACCCGGTGTGATTCCACTAGAGACTATGTACTTTCGGAGTTAACTGCTAATCAGCCTTAGTTCCAGGTATGTGAATTCATCACTCCTGTTTACTGATAAAGGTAAAGACGTAGACCCTAAAATCAAAGTAAACCTAATTCAATGCTAACTAATACTCAACGGTAATTAGGGTATCGAATCCACATGAAGGCGGTAAAAGTTTATTTGCTAATAACTAAGTCCGTCTTAAAGGTAACAATTTATGTATGTTTGGTCTTGTAAACTATAACTAGTTGCAGTAAAATAAAGATGAACTCAATAAGATTAAAATTTTAGGATCAAGTTCACTAGAATGTTATCCGGGGAAGGAATTTAATCAATTAAAAGGTCAACCTAATTGTCTAAGGTCATAAGATCAGTTGACTCAATTATACCCTTTAGATCTAAGACTAACCTGCGGTCGCTATCATTAAACTTATTCTATTCGATTGTGTAGCCTATAGTAGTCTTAACCCGGTCGGTGATAATCCTAATCTGCGATACTAGTTAATTAATTCTGGCCAAAATCAATCTACCCAGAATTATAACAACAATCAAAAGACAACCGTATGATTTAATTGGCAATTAATCAAGTAATCCCTCTTCGAACATCATATATCCCCTTTAACCCTAGATTAAAGGTTTAGCTACTCATATATAATATCTAAACTAACATCAACAATAAAGGAAGCAAAAATGATTACAATATATGAAAGATGAATTAACAAGGAATAATTAAAGATCTAATGATAACTAATTGGATAACAAAGGAAGATTAGTAAAATACCAAATATATTTTGAATTAAAAAGAACGATGTTCTTGAACTAACCCTAGTAGCAATAATAATAAGTCTGAATAATACTAAGAGTTCTAAAGTAATAAAAAGCATAACTAATAATAATAAACAAGTTTTCTATTTATATTACAAAATAAACCGATTTAAAAAAAGTTTAAGAAACACTAAGACTTAAAATACTCGATCGAGTATTGGTGGACTCGATCGAGTGTCCGCGGTAATTCTCAGCTTTGCGCACTGACCTTCGAACAACTGCCATTTCTTCGTTACTTATCGGAATGGGACGTGTGACCTATCATAGGAAAGCTAAGAGAAAGCGCTTTCTTTTCCAATGTGAATTATCTTGATAGAAGTTTCAGAACTAAAGATATTCAAGTTTGAAGTTGATATGTGTGCAAGCAACCATTCTTTTTTCTCGCTTCACATTTGTTTGGTCTTTCCAACCAATTTCTTTGACATGCCTTCTTATTTCTTGATCTTCATCTCAAGTATAAATTCTCCAAATTCCGAGTCCATTTTGATCCTCTAGGTATCAAATGCATTCGAATCGCACCAAACCTACACAACAATAGCACACAGAGCGGAAGTATCGACATTCTAACATTTAACGGCATCTAACCATATAAATAAGCACAAAACCGTAACAAAAGTGACTAAGGGGAGGCATAAACATGTATATAAATATAACTCATCAAAATCCCTCAAACCATCTCTTCGCTTGCCCTCAAGCAAAGTCCTAATCACAATACAAAGACAAACAAACAAATGGTGAAATGAATAGTCTCAGTGCTGATGTATATGCACATACAAATTCCAAGTCATCCATATCTATAACAAAGTTATGACAAAAATCTACCAAAAAAACGAACATATCGGCACGGGAAAGTAGAAAAAACAGCTCAAGTCCCAAGATATTACATGATATCGTAGTATAGACAAAGACCAAATACATTTCGATCTTACAAGATCAATTAGTCGGATTATCGCGGATTTTACTCATTCACTCATAAATGTTTGAAGGGTGAGTTTTGTAAAAATAGAAAGAAATAGAAACACTCACTTAATGCATGCATTCTAATGTGATAATAATTTTCCCAACTAATACACATTCGCAATAAAGAATAAAGTACATGTATCAAGGACAATAAAGGGAGGCTAATGGGTGAAGGTATAGAAGTGAGTTGTGCCCAAGCACGTATGGGAATGTGAGGCTAAAACAAGTAGTCGCAGCGACACTTACCAAACCAATCCTACAATATAAAAACACTCTAAACTCAACTAATAAAATCATCTTAAACTTTGAAAACATAAGAGAGATATGGACACTACCCTCTAAATATGTATTAGAATCTAGAAAATTCCCTTTCAGTATCCCTTTAACAATCAAATGAACAGTAATTCTTTTTCTTCTTTTTTCTGTTTTCATTATTTTTTTTCTTTTTCTTTTGCTTCATAACATTTTTCAACAAAGGGAATAATTAACACAATTGCTAATAAACTTGCTACACCCAAATGACAATTCGAAGTCCCGGCCCAATCATATTAGACAAGTAGACATGAAAAGCAAGCAACTGCAACTATCTCAATAAGGTAGGCATATTCTAGGAATATAGCTATTAAACGGGTTATAAAACAGGCTATAAAGGCGCAAACGAGCTATACATAAGGAACTCAATAATAAGGGTATAAAATTAAGTCTTTTGGCTATGTAAGACTTATTTGAACAAAGAGTAATGTCGTTCTACATGTACTATAATGAACGAACGCGTACAAGTATCAAGAAACTAATGTCACAGTTATGCAATTTGATGTTACATATTACACAAGGAGTACCACACTCAAACCTAAAGACAATGATGCCCATTTAGTAATGTTCCTGGCCTAGGAAGCTCTATAGACCCCAGAAATTTAAGTGGTTTACCAACTAATTGGCCTAATCTTATGCCTTATATAATTATGATTCATCATTTACATCAATTTGAATGCAATAGGTCATTAAAGGATCGTATAATTATTATTTTCGTTGCGTACAACGATCCTTCAATTGGTATTAGAGACAATTTTTTCATTTTAATTGTATATAACATTGGGTGTTTTCTTTTAAAGACTCAATGGATATTATTGTCGTTGCGTATGTTGAATTCTAGTTATGGTATAACGGATCATGCGTGTGTTTGTATGATTTGTTAATGATTAATTTGTGATGCACCTGTGAGTATGTTGGTGCTATTTGTTATCAAGTCAGTTGATTGTTACGTAATAAATCGGGGCAAGTTGTGCGTTTTTTTTATGAATTCTCCATGACTTTTATATATTGTATTCCAATCATTGCATAATGATGACATAAATTGTTTTATCTGATTAACATGTTCATCATGTTAGTAGAGAATGAATATATTATATGTTGTATAATTTCTTTGATTAGCTTTATGATGTGTTGACCTATCATTGGAAAGCTAAGAGAATGAATATATTTTTTCTGACAAGATTATGTCGCTTTATTATCTCCAACATCTTTTATTAACTTTATGATGTGTTGTTTGAGAATTTTTCTTGGTATATATTTTTCATCTATATCTCTGTTAGCAAGTTCGGTATGGCTTTATCGCAGAGTGTTAGCGTTAAAATCAACGACTATGGTAATGGTTATCGCAACATCAATAATTGTTATTGATGGTCATATTAGATATGACAATTTTGTTATTAAAATTGTTTAATAATTAAAAATATTGACGAGTTAAAATATTTGAGCTTTGTATTGATAAAATATATGATATTCTGTTAAATAGACTTTTCCATCTAAATAGTCAGTAAAATTTACCTTTACTTACAAGGACGACCTGATTATCAGGAGACTTGTAGTTCAAAGATAAATGATATTGTCTATTGTATATGATACGAGTGTGAAGAAAGGTTATTTAATTTTGTTCTTATGGTTTGGATTACGCAAAGGATAGATAAGCTCAATTATATTAATGGGAACGGCATAACTACCAGGGTGTAACAACCCGAAAAATACCCAATTTTTCTAGTAAAATTTCTTAAGGATACTTTTCAGCAAGGTTAAGTTTTTAAAATAGAATTTATTGTTTCGAGTCGTATTTTGAAATTCCGAGTTCGTATTTGGAATTTCTGAGAGATTTCATGAAAATCCCGTTTTTAGTCATCTTTGACTTTTCTTGACTTTTAAGTCGTCTTGACTTTTCTTGACTTTTTAAA
>JAIUZE010033462.1:0-10689 GCA_022085475.1 Heliosperma pusillum | reverse complement strand
TATTTTACAACTCTTTGTAAATATAATTAACTAATTACCTCTATCTCAAAACCTCAACTAATTTAGTAATTTAACGATTAAATACTAAGTTAAATCTTATTTAATCGTATTAAAATTAGATATAAATTTATTAGTCAATTATCGCATAATTGAAAAATAAACTTAATCGAATTTGAGTTCTTAACTCAATTTCTAACAATTAACTCTCGTACACATCGAATATATGTAATGTACTAATTAACTGTATCTTATAAAAATAATTAGTTATTATTTGGATTTCATCATTTAGGTGTGACCGAAAGGGATCAGTTGATCACCGCTGTCATACGACAATAACGTCAAACTCTAGTCAGCCAACCGTTATTGATTTACGTTAATCAGTTGACTAATCATATATATAGTCAATAAATATCTCAATTATATTCCTTAATAAGATTGATTATGTGGCGCACTATTTGTGGAGGACACATACTCCAACAACAACTTGTCAAGACAAGTGGGAGAAATTGTAGGAGGAGGAGTCCTCCGCAATAGTGTTGCTACATGCACAACTTGTATCGGACAAGTGGGAGATTGTTGGAGTAAGTTTCCTCCACAATAGTGCATTTATATAATAAATCTCATTTGGAATATACGTGGCATGATTAGTATATTTTGATACTCCACGTAAGTTGATTAACTTAAATCGGTAACGCTCGGCTGACTAGAGTTTGACGTTATTGTCGTATGACGTCGGTGATCAACTGATCCCTTTAGGTCACACCTATAAGATGAGACCCAAATAGAAAACTAATTATTTGTATACGATACAGTTTAATTAGTCCTTTACATATATATTTGATATATGTTTGGTTACGAGAGTTATTTATTGGGAATTGAGTTAGGAACTCATTCCGGTTAAGTTTATTAGTCAATTATACGATAACTGACTGAATAAATTTTACGTCTTATTTTAATACGATTAAATAAGATTTAATTTAGTGATTAATCGTTAATTCATTAAATTAGTTGAGGTTATGTATAGTACTTTGTATTAGCGGTAGAGGTAATTAGTTAATTATATTTACAAAGAGTTGTAAAATAAATTTACTGGGCATTGTGGGACCCATTATATATTGATATAATGATAAAAAGTCACTTAAAAGTTAAGTACATATTGTTTATTAATTTGTATAATATAATTGTTATATGATCAAATTAACACTTAATTATACAAGATAATTAAACATATGATTAATAAGTATTTGTGGGACAAATATCAAAAATCAAAATGGACCATTATAAGTCACAATGGTCCGGTTTTGTGCACATGGAAGATGCATGTGTGTTATTCTTTTCTTAACACACAATTCACTATGTTGATAGTGATATATCATCCTAGCTTTAATCATTACAACTTAACCCATACTCTACCTTCTTACACAAGAATAAAATAAGCAAAATTGAGCCCTCTTGGAGCTCATGTCATCCGGCCTTATGGCCTTTATATTGATCAAAAGTTGTTCAATTTTTGATGCTTCTTTACTTGCTTATTTTTCTTACTTCTATCACTAACTCAACTTCTCTCTAAACTCTCTTATACACTAATATTCTCTACATATTACTAGTGTAAGTAATACAATAATATTAGTAGTATTTATCTTACTTATTATCTAGTTAATAATAAGCTAAGATTATTTGGGTTTAGTCTTGGGTGCAACAAGAAGGAGACCTTCTACTTTGGAGGTTGTTTTATGTAGGATCATCCACTAATTACATGCTCAAGAATAATAAGAAGGAGTTCTTATTGTGCCCATATTGAACCGAAAAATCTTAATGTAAGGATGTTTTCGTCTTATCTTTTCTCTTATGCTTTTATATTTGCATATATGATGACTAGATCCTAAATCATTAAGTTAATGTAATTTAATTTACTAATTAGAGGAGTCTAATTAGAGGTCTAGGACTTACACATACATTATTCTTCAATGTGGGACTAATAACAAACTAAGTAGTACACTATCTTTTCTTATATAATATTTATTTCTTAACTGTTACTAAACTATTATGTTAATATATATTAGAATAATTAAAAAATATTTTAAAATTTATTTATTAAATTTTAAAAGTCATTTATTAACAATATAAAAAATAGTTTAAAAGCACGTGAGTTTTTTTCCGCCTTTTTATATTCATCTGAAGTGTAGTCCTTTGGTGCACCTTTTACGGTTATAACACCATTAGCATGAGGGATGTAATAGCAATGGGACCGTTTTCGATGATTACCCAACACTAATACTTTGTTCCTTGAATGCAATGCATCATTCGATTTTTTCACAAGCCGCAGTCTATGCCATCAAAGACATGACATTTGCCAATTTTTGAAGTCAATGAAATTGAAGAAAAAAAAAGGATAATAAACTCAAGATATGATCCAACTCTATACGGTTAAGCAATCAAGTGCATAAGGCTCTAATACCAATTATTCTTGAGTTAATAGATCATGTACTTAATAGGGGGAGGGGGTGAATTAAGTACTCTTTTAAAACTTTAAAAGAGTTTTTGTCGTGATAATCGATCTGAAATCAGTATACACGCGAATTAAACAGTTTCGGGAAAAATATCCAGAATATTTCATTCACAGTGAACTTTACGAAAATCTTTTGCGGAACCAGTTCAGAAAAGTTACAGCCATGTTTTATGAACCATTCAGAATTGAACCGTCTTCCGGATTGTTCAAAACATATATATCGAGGATACTTAAAAACTCTACCCTTACCTTCCGCTAGACACACTCACACAAGGGCAAGACACAAACAAAAAATTCAAGCTTCTTTAACGACCAAATCATGTTCTTTACGGCTGCAACACTTCACAACTTACCAAGACATTAGTCATAAGGGATAGAATGGATTAAAGACTTGTCATCATCAATATATATGGTTCAACAGTAACTCTAGCAATAAATTTTGAAAGAGGCAATTTTTTTTTTAAATCGAAAATCTTGTGAAGACGATCAATTTGAAATAAAAGAATCGTTATATTCTGAATTTTTGACCACGAATTATAAACCGTTAAAGGTTTCTAGTGGAAAAAGAGAGATACCCTTAGAAAACAAAAAATTATAGAGGTAACATTTATAATATTCCTTTAAGTTATTTTTAAATATCCCCGTCTCATCACTAGTTATCTATTATTTGTTTGCACACAGACCAAAGTAATAAAGAAGGTTGATTTTGGACCACACAAAACACACACCCCTACTCACTCATACCCCATAAAAAGCTACCAAAAAAAGGAAATTGATAACTATTCACTTATACACTCAAAATGAAAATAGATAATTATTAACCGGAATGAAAGGAGTATATCATAATTACTTTTAATGTTTCCGAATATGTTATAGTCCAATAATTAAAACGTAGGTATTATGAATGATATTGTAACTTTATTTCAATGCGATTTGGTGCACTTCGATTAATTGAAAAGACTTTCAAGTTTAAGGATCTCGCTTATCCTAGGGGTCGTAGAATTTCTCTCATGGAATCTTATCAATGTTGCGATTGCTACCTTTCAATGACAATAGTCCAAAAATTCATTGCCGCAAACTTTGTCATCGCAATGTCTAATGGCCATCGCCCATAAGAATTTTAGACAAAATTTCATTAACATTATCCTAAGATTTGTTTTCTTGGTCATATTGATTTGTGGCGGGCATAAGGTTTTCCCAATCAATATTTACTTATATTAAATTTTTGTATGGTCAAATATAACATAATTCAGTTAGTATTACAATTTATAGTGCTTGTTTTAAAAAGTATATTTGGCTGTAAATTACAATTTATAGTGCTTGATTTAAAAAGTATATTTGGCTGTAAATTGGTCTCAAAATCTCATCTTATTAATTTTATATATGAATATGGCTCGTCTGAAGAGAAACCAATTGTTAGAAAATATGATAGCGCTCTTTTCTTTTTGTAGTGGCTAGGTCCTCTAAGATTAGTGGCTAGGTCCTCTAAGATCCTCCCCTATTTCCCTTTGTGGTCTCGTGGATGAATTAAAAAAATAGGCGTAAATTTCTTGCAAAATTGTTTATAATAATACTACTAATAATAATCAACATTAATAATAATAATAAGAAGAAGAAGAAGAAGAATAATCAACATTAATATTATTATTATCATCATTACTTTTATTAATATTATTATTAATAACATTAATATTAATAATAAGGTTGTACATTGCTGATCTTTAAAGAGCTTAAAATTGAGTCGGACTGAGTTGAATGAAATTGAATCAAACTAAGTGAACCTAAACTAAATTAAAGTAAGTTGAATGAAATCTAAAATTTAGCCCAATAAAACCCGGCCTAAAAATCTTACATGGCCATATGTGCATTTTCCCCACCACAACACCTTGATTTTTAAAACTACTAGATTTCATGCCCGTGCGATGCACGGGTCTACATTAATGTCATTTTCATAAATTTTCTATAACAATTAACTTATAAAGATAAAAATTTTAAGAATTAAGACTATAATAAATATAATTTTTAAGAAAATAATATTGATATATTGATTCAAATTCTATTTTAAACATATTTTACCAACTTTGTCAAGACTTATGTTATTTTTGATCTATATTATGTCCCGAAAAATGATCCAAAGTACCTAAGAATCAAGATCTCTAAGACAATGTTTTAAGCAACTCAAAAATATGTTGGGTTGATCACCTCACCTTATGCTAATTGTTCGATACGCGGGAATTATACTATTTATAGATATTAGTATATTCACCACACTAATGTTTATGGAGTATGGAGTAGTCAGTAGTGGCTACAATATATGTGGGAATGGATAATCTTATCGTCGGAAGATGTCAAATGAAACCATTTATAGCTGCATGAGGAGTAGCTGTTTGCTCGAAATTAATCAAGCATTTTACATGCTCATAAGTTTCAAAAATGACTTCTATTTATAATTATAGGGTCACCCTAACTTATGCTAATTCTTCGATGTCGGACTATTTTTCTTTTTATATATAGTATATTCACCACGCTTACATTATTTTCCATTATGGGTCAAATAACATACTATACCAATATAAGTAGTACATCATCGATAGTTTCTTAAATTAAATTTTAATACAAACTCATAAGAGCTATCTAAGAGAATACTTAAGAGACTCAAAAAAATATAAATTTATACTCCAATGAAAGCATTTTTCGCTAAAAATCCAAATATGTAAGTGTCGAAATGTTTTAATTATTTCAATATACATTTCATATATTATATTTAAGTGATGTTTATAATTTTTATATAAAAACTTTTACCCGGTCTTTTAGATAATATTTATGATATTTTTCTAAATTGTTTTATGATGATGTAAATTTTACTATTTTGGAGATAATGATATAAACTTTTAAGAGGTCTCTAAGACAATACTTAAGAGACTCAAAAGATTTTGGGTTGATACCTATCTAAGTTTCAAAGATGACTGCTATTTATAATCATATAATCATCATAGCTTATGATATTTTTTCAATGTGGGACAATTCTATTACTTATATGTGCTATATTCACTACATCTCTAATATTTTTCAATATCGGACAAATAACATACTAAATAATTATTTCTTAACCTTTACTAAACTATTATATTAATATTAGAATAATAAAAATTATTTTAAAAGTTATTTATTTAATTTTCGCATGCGTATACTCTAATTGTATTTAGTTTTGAAATATTTTGCATTATAATTTTTTGCTAGATTGATAATCAAACATTTTCTTAAGTAAATAATAGCTATAATATTAAAAATATTGCATAATATCTTTTCTTAATCTTGTAAGATCTTATAATATACTTTTCCAAAAACTGAAAAAGATGATGTGAACCAATAGAATTGCTCGAAAAAAGCCTGTTATATATATATATATATATTGATTTGTATTTCAATATTTTATTTGTATATTATGTGTAGTACTTATTACTTTTTTAACACCCTCTCTCATATTCAGGGGCGTCTCAAATATTTTGGAGGCCCCGTGCAATAACAAAACGGAGGCCTCAAAATATGTTGAGAAAAATAGAAGCAAAGTTAACTAAAATGATCGTTATAGGAGTCGAACCCCAGCCTGTTGGCTAAAATTCAAACTCATTGCCACTAGACTAGCCTACTTTGTTTGTTAATTGCAGTGTAGGTTTTATTTATATCATGTACTACAGTATTTTTTAAGCCCAAAACGACTTGAGGCCCGATTGCCATGCTCAGCCTAAGCCGGGCCCAGGCCGCCCCTGCTCATATTTTCATTTACTTCATATAAGATCCAACTTTTTTTTTTAAGAAAAGAAGCGAAACATTATTCAGAATCAAAGATAGTATCAAATAGAAGCTCGTTTAACAAAAGACGGGCATTATTCGTCACAAGCTGAAAACGGATAGTGTCCCTCTCACAATATATAGATGGGAGGGCAAGTAGAATAGTCCATTTGCCCTCCTCTTGCCCTCAACACTTTCAGAAGGGTATTATTCGTTTTCAGCTTGTAACGAATAATAACCGTTTACAATGAAAATTTGCGATAAAACCATTCTGAATAATAATAAGCTGCCGTATTTGGTATTTCTCTCATGAGAAAAAATAACAAAAAAGAAAAGGTTGACTCATACTTTAAAAGAGGCGTACTTCAAAAGTCGAAGGTGCTGCTTTGAAACCACAGATAGCGAATTCTCGATAATGAGTATGGTGCGATGCTTTTAGTAGATCACATGGAGTTTAGTAAACATGGGGTTAAATGTTAAAGATATTTCTTAATGTATCTTAGGTTATCTTCTAGTTTTCTATTTTCATGTAAATATCTAATCGTAATCTTTGTATTGAGGCTAGTATAGAATTAGGTCATTTATAGTCATATGATATTACTTGTATAAATACATATCATTGTATTCGTTTCTAATATATGAAAATCGTTAATATTCAATGTTTACCTGGTATCAGCCTAACATCGATTCAAACCCCTCCTTATCTAGCCGAGTCTACTCCCATGGCTTCCTCAGCCGCCACCTTACCCAACACCCATGAACCGCTTGTTCCTCCCCTCCTTGTCAACCTCTCCATGGTTGATAAGTTAACCCCTCTCACATATATATCTTGGCATGACCAAATTGAGTCTCTTCTCCATGATTATGATCCCTCAAGTTTTTTGATGGAACTCATCCTTACCCTTCAGCCACCCTCCATGACTCCACCGATGCCAAAAAATAGCCACCGTCCCTAACCCTGCCCATACCACTTGGAAACGCCAAGATCACCTCCTTAAGGGTGCTCTTCTTGGTACACTTGAATCCTCCATTCACTCCCTGGTCATGCGGTCTCCAACATCGTGTGACGTATGTACTACACTTTTTTCACCTTACGCCAACCCATCTCGTGCTCACATCCTTCAAATAAAAGATCGCTCAAACTCTATTCGCAAAACTACCCAAACCATTACAGAATATATGCACTCAATCAAATCTTGTTCCGACAAACTCGCCGTTCTCTGCAAACCTATGGACCATGAGGACCTTATTGCTAAAATTTTTCGTGGTCTTGATTATAACACATACCATTCCGTCATTGATGTTGTACAAGCACGTGACGAATCCATCTCATTTGAGTCTCTCCATGAAAAATTACTGAACTTCGATCTTCGAAACAATCATGACTCGAACCCCCTGCCATACCCAGCCATTGTCAATGCGGCTTATTCGCATAATCGATCCACCACCTAAAACCGTACTCCCTCCCAAAACAACACTGCTTCACTCGACACCTCTCAACCGCGCCACGACCCTCCCTTTAAAGGTAAATGCTAATATTGTGGCGCCATTGGTCACATCTTATTTTTCTGTTATAAATTTAAGCGTGACTATCCCAATGTTACGCTTCCCCCTCGAATCGTCAATCGATCCGCTCGTGCTCCCCCTCAAGCCCATACCGTCACCACCCATCCCGTGTCTACTACCTATGGTTATCTTCATGACAGTGGCACGTCTCACCACATAACTAGTGACCTCAATAATCTGGCCTTGCACTCTCCGTATGATGGTTGCAATGATGTTTTACTTGGCGATAGTTCCTCTCTTCCTATCACTCATATATATATATATGTTCTTTTACTATCCCTTCTATTTCATCATCTTCGGTTTTAAAATTTAACGATGTTTTTTGTGTCCCTCGTATTTATCGCAATATTCTTTCAAATTCTAAAATATGTTATGATAACAATGCCTTTTGTGAATTCACTTCCTCCTCTTGTTTTATAAAGGATCTCACGGGTCGTCTTCTGCTCCAGGGGCGTCTTAAAGATGGTCTGTACGAGTGTCTCCTTCCAGCCTAGCGTCCGTCTGCTCACCTCTCTCAAGTGTTCTCCCATGTCGAATGGTATCACAAGCTTGGTCATCCGTCGATTTCTATTTTAAAATATTTACGTAGCAATTATAATTTACTTATGTCTCAAGTATCTTTTACTAATTGTTATTCTTGTGATATTCATAAGAGTCACAAGCTAGCTTTCTCGCAAAATACTATTCGTTCTAATAAACCATTAGATTTAATTTATACTGATGTTTGGTCTTCTCCTATCATGTCTTATGACGGCTTCAAATATTATATAATTTTTTTTGATCATTTCACTAAATATGTATGGCTTTATCCCATGAAATTAAAATCCGATTCTACTAATATATTTATTCGATTCCGCAAACTTGCGGAACAAATTTTTAACACTCCTATACTTCAACTCTACTCCGATAATGGTGGAGAGTACATTCCCATGTCTCAACATCTCGCTGCCAATGATATCGGACACCTTACCACTCCACCTCATGTTGGAGTAAGTGTCCTCCACAATAGTGCATTTATATAATAAATCTCATTTGGAATAGACGTGGCATGATTAGTATATTTTGATACTCCACGTCAGTTGATTAACGTAAATCGGTAACGCTTGGCTGACTAGAGTTTAACGTTATTGTCGTATGACGGCGGTAATCAACTGATCCCTTTAGGTCACACCTATAGGATGAGACCCAAATAGAATACTAATTATTTGTATGCGATACAGTTTAATTAGAGCATTATGATAACACAATATTTTACTCGATTTTTACCTACATTTTATCTCTTATTTAGTCTAATTAGTGACTCGACTTTTCTATTATTTGCTCATATCGTAATAAAATGGAATAGTAGTAGTTTCATATTAATTTGTGTCAACATACATTAGTTTCCGGGATTTTGGGTATTGCTTTGGTTATTTCACTTTGTAGGTGACATGTCCGAGTATATAAAACGAGTTGAGACGGAGTCAATTTGAAGAAACTGGTATGAATCATGCATTGGAAAGTCAAAGTTGGGCTTTTGTATTTTACATACAAAAAGAAACCCAATTCCCAAACCCCTGCTTTCCTTCTCGTGTTACTTGAACTCCACCAACAATGTCAATCAAAAATGGCTAATTCCCAATCTCTAAATTAGCATCAATAACCATAAAAAAATCAGCCACTATAAACCCACTTGCATCATCATCATCATTCACCATCAAATTCACCAATCTTCGTTTGAAACCCGAAAACCCGACATCGGAGCTCGTCCTCCATGGCTGCCGTGTCTCAATGGAAGCCCACCGCTCGCACCACCATGGCTGTGCTTCCCACCATCGTGCCTAGCATCCTCTTGAAGACCCACCTCGAATACAAAGCTTTTGGACTTCATTCAAGTGACCGTGCGCAACTAATGCAGGACAGGTTCCACCGTGCGGAACTGACCGTGCGATTCTCATATATGCCGTGCGATTCATAATGAAGCGTCTGAAGATGTATTTGGTCATTGTTTGTCACGTGTTATTTGGGTATAAGGTTGTGCTGACATTTTGACAAGAGTGCTTTATTGAATGGGCCATTGGACTTACTAGTGATTATTTGGTCTTTGTTATTTTACATGGGTTCATATATATAGAGAAAAACCCAAAAAAAAAAAGGAGAGCCTCCATAACTTTCATATTTTGTTCCTCCATTATTATTTTCTCTTATGAAAACTCCATTAATATAGTATAGGAGTAGATTAATATTACTCAAAGATTCAATCTTTTGCATTGTAATCAAGATTCAAGTCTTAATCTAATTATATTTCTTCTTCATTTCTTATTTCCTTATTGTTGGTAACAATTTCTTTCTCTTTATTTTTATTGTTGTTCTTTGTTTATATTTTATGTTCTTCCAAGTTTGAATATTTAGATTACTTATAGTTAAAGATTCTATCTTTGAATTTGTTGTTTATTAAATCTTAGCGTAATTAATTAATCTTCACCATCTAGTTAGTAATTACATGTTTTTAAGTAAAAATCTCATCTTTATCATGTTTAACATTAAAGATTCAACCTTTATTACTTTTGTGTGTTTAGTAACCATGTTTAGTGAGTAGTAACCCTTTCTAGGGTCCGATTAAGTCTAATTATGGGTATTGATTGGTGATTGGTTAAATTAGCAAGTAGCGGTTTATGGGTGATAGTTTTTGGTTGAGGTTGTTTTGTATTGACCCTTTATTTGACCCTTGTTCAACCCTTAGAGGCTATCAATGGGAGTTGGGCCAACTTAGGGGGCTACTTAGGCTATCGATGGGAGTCGGGCTTACGGTAGTGGACTTGGGTAAGTTTAGGGATCGACTG
>JAIUZE010033461.1:0-12844 GCA_022085475.1 Heliosperma pusillum | reverse complement strand
TGTTAATCATGAGAACGTCCTGTTTCACACGCTCCCACTCATTTCAATCACTCTCTCCGTTCGTACGAGAAGTGAGTGGAGCTGATGAAGACTTTTCTTCATATCATTCATATAGTAATTTGCCCTGAAAAGGGCAAAACCATCATGAAGTGAATGGAGCAGTCGATCAATAATGATCGTCTCATCGATTTTACAACCAAGAGGCTCCAGCTTCTCGACATTCTCGATCATAGCAAGAATGTATGGGCTAACCGCTTGGCCCTTCTGGAGTTTCGCTTCAAAGAAGCGACAGGTATACTTATAGCTAACGATCCTCGGAGCTTTCGAGAACTCGTTAGAGAGAGTGGTGAAAATCTTGTTTGCACCCTGGGCTATGAGTCGCCTCTGCAAATTGGATTCCATTGAAAAGATGAGTACGTTCTTTAGCGCACCCGCCTCCATTATGAAATCACTATAAGCAAATGATTCATTGGCTCCTGCATTGGGGCCTGGGTTAGTCGGTAGAGGCTCAGTCAAGTACTTGAGCTTACCGTCAGCAATTGCAGCATTCCGTAATGCCGCCTCCCAGTCCGCAAAGTTGGACCCATCATTCTTCAGTCGCGTGGACTGATTCATGTTGTCCATAAAGATCTTTAGCCAGGACTCGCGAGCGAGTGTAGCACTTGGCATGGGGTCATCAGTATGGCCAGCCATTTTGTTATTTAGCAGTTATATCTGTATATGTGACTGTGAAAAAGAAAATAAAATTGATAAGTATTCATCGTTTTAAATTTGAGTCTAATGAAAAACTGTTTAATTCGATGACTCGTGCATTTATACAATTGACCTTCCTCAAGAATTATATAAATGATCCCAAGACTCAATTTCTGTAAATTGATAAGCCAACCTCTTGGCTAGTTCTACTTTTAGAATTCCTGGTCGATAAATTTCTGTAAATTCTATCTATAGTCCATCATAATCACGAGATATTACTCGTACTATAATGTTGAGATAAAATAGGTCAACACTCACTACTTACCCAACGTAGAAGGGGTCATATTATGACTTCCGACGAAGAAGGGACTCATAGCCTATAAAGACTAATCTCAATTTTATTTATAGGGGAAGGTCCCATCATCTTAACTTAAATTCATTTTAAGTGAACGAATGTCTAGCAACTCGAGAATGATTTAACTAAGGTGATGGCCCTAAAAACGAGTGACATCTGTATGTCCATGATTAAAATATTCAACCTATATGAATCATTTTACATGCATTTTATTGGGTGGTTTGGTTTAGGCGGAATATGATGCAATTATATCTATCATGTGATGGAAAGTAAACGAGAATGAAAAACCGTAAAGGAAAAACATGTCCGAGTGTGGCCTATCCTACCAAAAATCATAAATACAACTCGGAATCCAACAGATTGGACCCTCGAAGCTTGACTTTATCACCCTTCTTGGTCCATGCAGCGGGAGTGAGCTCCAATCTGCATCTTTAGTCTTCTTTGAAATTACAATAAATAAAATTACATATAACCTATTTATTACAAACTAATTTCAAAACCCAAAACTAAAAATAATGGAGATTCGAGATCTCAAAATACAACCAAGACTATGTTACCATCATTACGGTAACACAATCTACTAAGGCCACACTAAGTTACAACTGATTGTAAAAATACGATAAAAATTCATTCAATCAATCCAAACACATTATAAAAGCACCAACTAAAATAAAACATTCAAGACATAATACAGTTATTACGATGTTTTATTATCCAAACCACCCTTTAACATCGATTATAATTATGTGGTAATTCTGTAATTACCCACATCAATTACAATCTCGATTCATTTTACTGATAAAATGAACTATCCTAAACATTTCAAACTGCTTTAAAATGTAAGATATTAAGCATATGTGAACCGATTCACATTAATTATACACAATCCGAATAATGTACAATTAAAGGCCAAAAACTTGAACACGAAGAACAGAAATTTTTCATCAAAAATTTTCGGCAAAAATTTTCAAGCAAAACGGTCCTTATCGACAAAAAGGGAAAAAAATTAATATCCTTTCAAATGATAAACTCATTCAACATCATTTTCATTTTCATTTTAATCTAATCTTTATTAAATTAAAACATCTACAAAGCTATTCTATGTTATTTTATTAGATTTAAATAACAAAATAAATCTAAATGAAAACGAATACGAAAGGAAATACGATTCTGTAAAGTACTTGATCGAGAAGAAATTAAACAATAAAGTCTCTCGATCGACTAATTCTTCCTAGTCGACAAACAGGGACCACGATCGAGTATAAAACCACTCGATCGACCAAAACTATGAGAAAACCGCTCGATCGATCAAACCAAATTACTCGATCGACCAAACCTTTTAGAAAAATTGCTCGATCGATCAAACCAAATGACTCGATCGATCAAACAACAAAGAAAACGGCTCGATCGAGTGAAAGCAAGTACTCGATCGACCAACAAACCCACAAAAACTGCTCGATCGAGACACTAAAGTTCTCGATCGAGTCAAACACACATCGGCATAAACAGTTTCGGTTTATGAAATCAAATTAAAACAATTTCGTGGCCTATGCTCTGATACCACTTGTGGGAATCGGTATTACCACAATACAATTAATATAGGATTATAACGAAAAGTAATAATTTGATTATACTAGTCATAAACGAAAACAACAAAAGGAATAGAGATTTAGAAATCAACCTCCGGTCCTAGCAATTGGCGTAAAGAACAGAGATATCAAAGTAGATATCCTCCTAATCGTTGCACCCAAGATGCTTCGAGAAATACCCTTTTCTTTTGCTAGAAAGTAATACAAAAGTTACTGCTAACCTTTTGTTTTGTGTTTGTCAAAAGTTACAGTTAACTTTTGTCAGTTTGTGTGATTTTTAGATGAGATGGAGGCAGAGAGAGAGAATTAGGTTAGAAAAGCAAAACCACTTTTCTCCTGCTCACCCTCCAATACTCACGGCCCTTTTTGTTTTTATATGAGGAGATTTAAGTCTCCTCAAATAACTACCTATTGACCCGAAAACCCGAGTGTATCTGAATACATTCGTTTTTGTTCATTTTAGCTTCCAATATAATGTAATATATTATAATCGTCATTTTTACATGGACCGACATTATAATACATCATTAATTATAAATATCCGTATATTTATAACTTGCCAATTAATTATAACGGTTTACGTTTAATTAGCTTACATTATATACTATAATTAAATATAACCTTTTATATTCAATTGTACGAATTACAGTTAATTCGTCTCAGCTAACTTTATTTAATCATTATTAAATAATCGTCTCATCATCACATTGACTAACCTTTTAGTCAAATACACTGACTAACCTTTTAGTCATTTAATTGGGCATCAATATGATCATTTTCTCAAATAATCACATCTCTCAAACACATCCTATAGGTGTGACTTTTGGGGACCAGTTGATCACCGCCATCTGTATGACAATAACGTCAAACTTATCTAGCAAGCCAACCGTTATTGATAAACGTTAATCAACTGATTATTATACAAAGTATACCCTGTGAACCTACAGAGATTTATTTATGTTATTGCACTAACTGGAGGACACTAGCTCCAACAATACTGTAGGCTAGTAAGTTATTATACTCAGGTAATTTATTGTACTTGCGAAGTGATATTAATGAGGAGAATTTTAATGAATAATGAAAATGACATAGGGCCGGTGAATGCAACCGTGGTCATACTCATACCGTGGTTGGCTGATAACGTTATTTTAATATATTTTTCAGGTACAAATATCAGGGAGGGTCAAGAGTGAGAAAATCCATATAGAAGACGAGACTTATAAGATGTTTAATTAAATAAATAGAGGTTTTAGTTTTAGTTTTATTAGTGTATTTATTTTATTGTATAAGCCTTGTATTTTCTTGAGGGAAAATACGGCGGGACGCCCTGTAATTCCGTTGCTGTCTATTATTAATATAAAGAGCTATTTTGAGCTACCTGTCTGTTTTTCGGGGCGTTACAGATTGGTATCAGAGCAATCCTGAAATCGTGTATTGAGCCTTGGGCCACACGTCTAGCGGGGGAAGAGATTCTAGGGTTAAAATAAACTTAGGGGGTAGAAGTAACTAAAATAAAGTAGATTTTGACTAAGTGAGCGTGGGTAGATAATATTCGATCGATGTTATCGTTGTACTATATATATTTAAGCGATTTACTTTTACAAAGATAGGTAATATTTGGGATAAGAAGTAATTATTTTTATATAACGATTTACAAATCTTTGAACAAATTTTTATAGTAATGGTATATGCTTCTTTAATTCCTTCTTCATAGTTCCGATGGCTGAATTTCCTGGCATGCACCCTTCGGATTTAACTTTTGACACTAATCGACCGATAAAGGAGCACATATTTCGATTGGAGAGTTATATGAATTATTAAGCAGGGGTTCACGACTCGACTTTTCGTGATATGTATGTGCGAGGAAGAGCTTTAATCCTTACCTTACCATATAATGGATCTTGGGGTAGGCTAAGGGAGGAGTACATGTAGGAGATTCAAGAGTTTCACCTTAGGTTTGGAAATGGTTATCCAGAGACCCATGATATTTATTTAGTGTCTAGCAGGCTAAGGGAGCTTGACCAAACAATTGAGCAGGAGCGTGATATTCCCTTCGAATATCTGGTACTGTTTGGTGAAGCACCAAACCTAGAAGGGTACGATTCTCCTACAGAGGTATCGTATATAGAAGAATGGGACCCCGAGACGGACAAATTGGAAAATGAATGGGGAAGTGCATTTGGGGGCGGCGAATAGGAGAAGCATAAGAAGGGGGTTATCGTGATGGATTCACCCACTGGGAAAGGGAAAGAGGTGGTCAAGGGTAAAGAATATGTTGAGCCAGTATCATCGGATGAGGAATTAACTATCAAGGAGAAATCCGAAGAGGATATGGACCCATTCGAACCAGGATGTAGTCACTGGATGAAGAACCATTTAGATGAGGAGGAAGAGTAGACGAAGATTACCCTACTTTTGACCCAACCAACCAAGACTAACAGTTTAAATAACCAAAATTTGTTGTAAGTACCTATTGGTTGTCTAATGTAGTATATGTAATGGTATGTGAACTTCTTTGTGTTGGATGGGTGGTATGTATAAGTAGATTGAGTTAGTGTTACTGGTTATAACTGGTTGTAAGATAGTTCTGTAGGAGTGTGTGTTAAGTTATTGTAATTAAACTTAAATGTTAAGTTATGTTTATATAATAATAACATGAATAAATTATAACTTTAGAGGCTTTGTAGATAAGCAAGAGTTGATATATAATTTGTGGACTTGAAGAGAATATTGACACACGATGTACCCTACGGGTGTGTGCTTTTGGTTATATGAGGTAACAGTGTGAGGTTCTACTTTATATTTTATCGTAATTAAAATTATGACTTTCTACTGGAATTAGGTATTGGTAGGATGAAATATGAATGTGTAGGGTTTATGATGAGTTTAGAACGATGCGTGGCCAGAACAGTGGAATTATCATTTGAACTACAAGTGTTAACCTTGAAGTAAACTTGTAGTATAAAGATTATGCCGGCTATATAAATTTTATGTTAGTATTTTATTTGTGAATAATCTAGACCATGTTGAATAGGTTAGGGCTCTCGAGGATTTGAGATATTTTTTTTGGACTTCTAACCAAAGGTTAGAACGGAATTATGAGACATTGTTAGCCGAATTTGGTGTGAGAGAAAAGAAAAAGAAATATAATAATTTCGTTTTATTAGGCTAGATGTCCCATAATTGTTGTTGGTCTATTAATTAATGTAAGTTTCTTAAACTCGATATTAGACATTTCTAATATCATAAAACTAATAGTTTACTCCTAAACTATATAGATCTTATGCATGCATAACAAAAGAATAGGAAGAACAATTTCTTACATTGATTTTTCAAGAAATGGGCACAATACTTGAACTCCTTTCAAATATTGTTCTTGAGCTATGAATATGAGGATGAATTCCAAGTTCTTAGTATAAGAACACTCCTATTAGTAGCACCCAAGACAACTCTTTTTATCTCTACTAAAATACTACACTAGTATTATTAGTAGTAATCCTTTAAAATAAATCTAATAACTCTATTACTACACTAATAATTTTATTAGAATATGAACTCTAAATTATGAGAAAACTTCTTGAATTTTAGAGTAAGAATGAAGAGATTTAGAGAGATAAGGATGCATGCAAATTATGAGATGTTGTAGTATTTAATAAGAGGGAAAAACAAGCCCCTTGGTGGCTCATGAAAACCGGTCACACACACCCCACATGGGTGGGGTGTTGTCACTTCCAATTGTTCTTAACAATGTAAAAGGTTGAGTGTTGGTAATAGATTTTTTTTTGTGCATGATTATGTCTAATTCCTAATTAGAATAATACACAAAAATAATCACCCTCTTTGTACACTACCAAAACCGGTGCACCCCACTTAAAAATGGATGTCCATTTTATTTTTGCAATTTGTCATTTGTCACAAAAATGACATGTGACATGTAACATGTAATCTTTGCTTATAAATGTACATTTAACTAATTTAAATGCAATTTCATAACAAATAAAATAGACTTAACATTTTAAGTCACATTTTATAATTACATGTAAATAAAATGAGTCATCTCTTATTTGGTTAATATAATCTACAACAGTTTGTAATTATAATCGACCAATTTCACTTATCTCAAATGTTTCATAAACATAATGCATTCTTAGTAATATAACAATTAAATTACTAAAATGAATCTTATTTAATCATATTACAATAAGATATAATTCTCACTTTAAACCAGTTCAAATTAAGGGATTAATTAATCAATATCACTATACAATTAATTAATGTACATGATTTGGGGATTGTCCTTTAGGTGTGACCTCAAGGGATCAACTGATCACCACCGTCAACGACAGTAACGTCAAACTCAATTTGAGCCAATCGTTATCGATTTATGTTGACCAGTTGACTATAATATTCATCATCCCTTTGTATTCTTATTATTGAGGTTTAATTATGTGATCGCACTATTATTGAGGACATTTAATCCAACAATTAATAGGAAGGACAAAGGCTTTATTAAAAAGTAGTTGGTTGACTGTGAGTGCAGATGGTCAAACAAACCGTATGATGTGTGATATGGAGTTGTTTTATTGCTGAGAGTAATAAGAAATTTAAGGATGCATTATGCTTGTCTATGTTTCTTAAACTGTGTGGATTCTTGGTATCCCGAGTTAAGGAAGCGTTGATATGGGTCTAATTGAGGTAATATATTGTTGGTAAAATTCTATTTGTGAGTCGATAACCACCATGATATCAAATTGGGTACGAACTCGTTCTTTAGGAGTATTAGACTTTAAGATGAAAATTTTGGTAACTAAGTGTGATATTTAGTTATTATAACTTGAATATCTATTTTTTGGAATCGAAACTTTTGAGCTTTTAAGTATTGTAATTTCAATTTATATGGAGGTCTTTATCTGACTTCAAAATTTGCGTTTTTAAATTAAAAACCATATTTTATTATTTTGTCTCTTGTTTAGAGTTTTGCAGTATAAGATATGAATTTTAGTGTGAAAACTCAAAAAAATTAATAGTTTTGCTTTGATTTTGTAAAATGGAATGTTAGTGTCAAGTATGTGAACCTAATACTTTAGGTCTTGCAGTTCGTTCTTAAAGGAATTAGTTGTTGGTTTTACATTGGGAAGAAGTCAGTTACCATTTAGAAATTAATGTTAAGGTAGTTGAGATATGTATTCTTTTTTCTTAAAAAAAAAAATTACTAGCTCAAATTATGCTTTTGTGTATTTTCAAAATTTTATGTTATAAAAAAAAAGAGGGAAATTTTGAACTTTTCAAATTATGTTTTCATTGGCTTTGGATGGTTGGTGGGATGCTTGAACCTCTTATTGGAGACGTCTAATAATTGTTAAGTGCCTATTTACGTATGATTTACATAAGTCTTTGATCAAATGGATTGCTCTAATTCTTGCTCGCGACAAGAATTTATGTGTTCCATTATAAAAGAGGTACGCTTTATTCACATTACACTACTACAAATTCCTACATTTTACGACGCTTTTTTTAATGATTCTCGACGCTTAAAAGTGTCGCTAAATAATTTCTCGACGCTTCACTAAAGCGTCAGTTTTTTCGGCGTCAGTAATTTATGATGCTTTTAAGCGTCAGTCTTATCAACGCTTTATTGCGCCACGCTTGTCATATTGGCGCATTTTTCTGTCATCATTTTTTACGCTTTTCAAGGTCATGTATTTAGTAATCGACGCTATATAGCGTCGTAAAGTAATTTAGGCTGAATTTTTATTTTTAATAAAAAAATTACTGATTAATATTTTGTGATTCCATAACTTTCATGCTTGTCTAGTTTACCAAGTAATTGAATGTCACTCAATTTTTAGTACACAGTAGCTAACAATGGAGAAAAATCTCATATATAAATTAAAAATACAACTTCGGATATGTGTGGAGAAAACACTTGGTACAAAATAAACTTCAAGAGCTGAAATATTTCCACAAAACAGAACCGTTTATACATCCATCTACTACAGAAATGCACGTCACCGACAAATAAACCTACATAACGCATGACAATCTAAGTCGTCCATTCTTATCACCGTCTCCCACTGCAGCTCGACTTACTGTCAACTAATAGTTCCAAGTCCCTGCACCATTAAGCATTTCATAGTCATTGCACATAACATATCATATCCAAAGCCAGACCGATATTCTATTGAGTAAGACAGTAAACACGAACTAATAACCATTTCTTAGACAATATACATACCATATGTCATGTTTAATCTGCTTAGGACTATTCTAAGCTTCTAGTGTATGTCAATTCTTCCATTCAAAACAAAGAGGCACATTTTGGCAGCAAAATTTCAAGAATCTGCTCAACTCTTTAATTTCATGAATTTGCTCCCGTAACTGAAAAGTAAAGGTAAAAGATCTGAGAATATAAAAAAAAATCCAAGGAAAAACAATATACTTGGCTAAGCAACATTACATCAACGGGTACTATGAATAGACCAAGGTCACAAGGAAAACAAATTGAATTGTACATCAATAACAAACGTACTATGAATCTTGCAGTTTTAAGATTGATAATGTTATAATGGAGACTTAAAATACCGATGAAAGCATAAGATAAGATGTGAAATAGGGACCACAAACATACTAATTTTTTTTATCATAGTATCTTTATACACAAACATTAGCACCTCATAATTCTAATCATTCAGGGTAGATTTTATGCAAGCAAAGGATAGACACAATATAATTCCTCGATAATCTATTTGTATTTGCTATGCGTGTAACTAAGAGGCTCAAGGCCTTAAAGGCGTTTTATATTGCAGCAAACGGCTACCTCACAAAACATATTCACATATTATGAACTGGAGTTCACTAAAAGTGTCCTACCTATACTAGATGTCTTCTCATATACATTTACTACCCAAACCCTTACAAATGTCATATTCTTTTAAGCATCTCAAGTACATACCATGCATTTGAACCTTGAGGCGTGCTAAGCATGTGAACCTTCAGGCATTCTAGCAAAACAATGAAATGAGATTTTCAGCATATGACATAATTTAATACAACATATAACATCACAAGAAGCATTAACATATCCATTTTGATTAGGGAATGAGGAAAGCTGATATATTAAAAGAACAATTAGATATAACATTATTTTTTATGACGACTATGGAAGATAAAAAAATCATTTCAGAATGCAAGAAAATTTATATAGTTCGTTGTCAACTCATAACCGTATGTGGTAAGGATACCAACCTCAGACTGTCAACACTCTTTTCAGACCAATGCTTGCTGCTATCATATTGTTAGAATCATTCCATTTAATTGCAACAAGTAACAAGGGTCATCTTTGATACTGAAAAACAACACCAATTAGTGTTTCTTAAGACGGGTGTATCCGTCTTAAGAGTAAAACAGGTCAAATAGTACACCATTTGGCTAAATAGGTCAATTATTTTGCTGGTTCTTATAAACGTTTCTTTTGTCTTATCCATCATATTTGACCGTCTTAAGATTAACAAACAAACAATACGTGAAAGATTGAGAATAGAAATAAAGTTATTACCAATGAAAACCCGTAAAAGCAAATCCACTAGATAATGAGGATCTTTAACATAGAAGAACAATGATGCAGATTGCTAATGAGATGAATAACCTTCAATAACGTGCAGAATTCTAGCAAAAATTAAAAACAATCATGTAAGTCTTCTTTTACGAAGATAAAAATCAATGAACGAAAGATCTCAATACAAATTATATCTAAGTAAATCAAAAAAGTGATTTCAAAGGAAAACATCTGATTGAAAGCTTGACCATATATGTTATACTGTCATTTGTGAATTCATGTCAATTCACAGCATAGAGCTAAAGTAAATATCTTTTCAATCAATACATATTCATATTCAAATTGGAAAATTGCAATTATGGAGTAGAAATTATAAGTACATAAAAAATCCGTAGTGGAAAACAGGAAGTATCTATCTAATCAAATAGTGTTCGAAGGAATGATATTATTAGTAACGGGATTAAAATATAATGGAAAACCCCAATTTGAAAACCCTAGAAATTTGTACCAAGAAAATGGTGCAAGAAGATACCTGACAAGTTTTCTTGTGAGAATCGGCCGTGAGCATAAAAAGAATCGAAGGGTTGAAGGAAGTTGAGAATGGTGAAGAATATGAGAGATCGAGAAGGTTGAAGGCTGTTTAAAGAGGGGGGCGATGAAGAAAAAGAGGTTGAAGGAAAATGGTTGGTCATAGATTTAATTTCTAAGACGTGAAACGTGTATATATTGTTTTTTTTTTTTATGATCGACGCTTCTAAATGTCAACCCCCGCAAAATGCATTGAACCACCCTTGACGCTTCCTAAAACGTCGAGACAAAAGCGTCAACATTTTAAGGGTTTTGTTGTAGTGATTTCACAAAGGTGATTGAAAAACTTTGGTTGAATTAACTATGTATAAATTTCTTGAGTTTTGTGAAATCAAAGGTTTAACTTTCAGTTTTTCATTTTACAAGTTTCGGGACGAAACTTATTTTAAGAAGCGTAGAATGTAATATCCCGAATAAAATAAATTTTAAGGTATATTTATATTAATAGGACTATTAGACTTTGTAAACTAGACTCGTATAGAGTCTATAAATTAGGAGTCGTATTCGTAATAGTGGTAACCCGTAAAATTTTCTCCTTATGCTATTATTTTACTATTTACGATATATACAAAAAAAAGAAAAAAAAAGAAATTACACTAATTACTCCACGTGTGTCGCCTAAGAGTTGACTCACCTAGGCTATCATCCTTACCCATTAAAATTTAAGTCTACAAAACGTGGGGTAAGGGGGATTGCATAAAAAGAAAAAAAGGAGAAAAACGAGAAGTCACCTTGTTCGTAATTTTCTATTCAATAGCTACATACCTCTGTTAATCGGTCTCTATAAGTATATAAAGTATGATTTCGAGACCTTTCGTCGTTATAATTATTTATTACCGTCTTATACATAAATGAAATAAGAGGATTGTATAAGTAACTGTTTGATCCGTAAGTTCTGTACTAGAACCGTTAAAATGCTAGTATGGTTTCGGACTGTAAACTTAATTATTTATTACCTTATACAATCGAAATAACGTGATATTATCAGTAGATGTTCATAGTATTTGAACTGAAAATTTTAAACTAATATCGTTATAACGCTCACGTGTTATAATTATGTGCCGGAAAAAATTCCAATAGCCGAGGCGGATAGTGTTATCGTTAACTAGTTATACCCCTGACCCTTAGCTAAATGTATAAAAACAAATTAGGATGATAATATATGTAAGATAGGTTGGACATGTATTTTAAATAAAATTATTAAGAAAGAGATTGTCAACACATAAAAGACTAAATGGATCATGTGAAATACAACTTTGAAGTATGTAGCTTAGTGCAGCGGTGGCGGATCATTATTATTACTTACGATAGAAGTGAGAAATATTGAGTATGGATTGAAAGGGGAAATTTTATATGTATTTGCCCTTTCTTGTAATAGGTGTATAATACCATGCATTAGAATCAAATGAAGAAGTAACGTGGGTGTAGGTTCCCTTTTATAGAAAGCTCCATGGTGTAAAATACCATACAAGGATCTAGGATAATTAGAATATAATTTAATACATTATAATGCGATTCCTATAAACTATAAAATAAAAACAAAGTAGGTTGAGTGCTTGTGATTGTTGTGATTACGGGTAGAACTACTAGCGAGACGTTTATATATACGGAGTGATTTTAGAATCCTTAGGCGTAGAATAGAAATAATGAACACCTTTTGCCATTAGTAGTGATTATTGTCTAAAGTTCTTCGACAATAAATGTTATATTATGGTTAACTACTCATATGTTATATAAATTGTCGTATATGAATATAAGGTTGTCATGATGGAACTTATCTTAAAATGTATAATTGGCTAATTGTAGCATTCGGGATACGATTATTGGTTTGAGATGCCATTATTATGAAAACCGAAACTGTGTACACAGTAGGGGCGTTGGCTCCATATAAAGTAAAGGAGCATAGGCTCCATATGAAATTAAAGGAGCGTTGGCTCCATATGAATAATAGGAGCGTTGGCTCCATGTGAAAAGTAATGTCTCTCATACATTAATGGTATACCGATATTAGTGTGCTGTGAATATATGTTTATATATATCTATCTTGTTGGTATTGAAGTGATA
>JAIUZE010033458.1:0-29493 GCA_022085475.1 Heliosperma pusillum | reverse complement strand
GAAAAGTCAACGAAAGTCAAAGTCGACTTAAAAGTCAAGAAAAGTCAAAGATGACTTAAAAGTCAAGAAAAGTTTATGACGACTTAAAAGTCAAGAAAAGTCAATGACGACTTTAAAAAGTCAAGAAAAGTCAAAGACGACTTAAAAGTCAAGAAAAGTCAAAGATGACTAAAAACGGTCTTTTCATGAAATCTCTCAGAAATTCCAAATACGAACGCGGAATTTCAAAATACGACTCGAAACAATAAATTCTATTTTAAAAACTTAAGTCTACTGAAAAGTGTTAGTAAATATTTTTACTAGAAAAATTGGGTACTTTTCGGGTTGTTAAATCTGGGCCTGGGCCCATTCGTGTAGATCACATGAAATAGCATGGGTCCATTCCTGTGGATTACACGTATGGACCTTGGCGCATTCGTGTAATCCACACGAATGGGCCTGGGCCATTTCATGTGATCTACCCCAATGAGCCTAGGCCATTATGTGTATTTTGCACGTCATTGTCTGGGTTCATTTGTGAATCTGAGCCGATAACATATAAAATAGTGTGTCGACGTATTTAAAAAAATTGGATACTCGATTAATACCTCATAACTTTCCGCGTTTTCACCTCCTTCATCTTCATTTCCCGCGTTCTCCGGTTCCTCATCGTAATTTTCATGACTGGTAGTTTCCGTCTTCAAAATCGCTTCCCTTGTCGTTACGATAATTATAATGTTCATCAATATACCAATAATATTATTCGGCATTCCAATCGTTTTGAAACCGAGGTTCATTATCATTGTACTAATTAAAAAGATAATCGAAAAATTGATTACTGTCACTCATTTTAGATTTACCTATAAATAAATAATGTAGAGAAATGTTTTAGAAGGAAGAGCAAAACTAGAAAATGAAATGAAAATTAGGGGCCGAATATAACAATTCAAAAATTCTCATTGAAGACTATTGAAATTTAAACGACCATCTTTATGTTGACTGTTACAATTGTTGTTAGTCATACAATCTCTATTATGACTGAGATTATGACAGAAATTATAGCCGTGATAATGAGACAATTAAATATGTTTAATGCTCATTATCTCCATTCATCTTCCTCTTGTAACTATCAAGTTGTGACATTATAAATATAGGTCTGATCTGAAGCTAAGAATATACAACACACTACACAAAACAGTAACACACAATCACAACAAAGTCACCATTATTTGAGCTTTTGGAATTTGGGATGTGAACTACTTCCGGTGACTCTATTAGCCACCGGTTTCGGGTTTCGTGGACAGAACGCCGGCACGTCGATCTTCCGGACCATTCCGATATTGAGGTATGTATTTCCAACAGTGGTATCGGTTGTGTTCGGCTTCTGTCCCGTTATGAATTCCAGCGTGTTTTCCCCATTTTTCATATAACAATATATGTTGTTTAATTTTTTGATTGTCTGACTATATTTGTTTTTGTGTAAAATAAAATGCATTTTGGACAATCGTTTCTATTTGGAAAGTAATATATATGAACTTACATGATATTACTGCTTCATTTTTTTTGACAAGTTATCTAGATCTTGTCTCGGACCATGTATTGGCCATCTCCTTCTCTTTTATCCCGGCGTTTGTCACCGACAAATTATTAATATTTTTTTGGACCTCTGTATCACCGTCGGTTCGGGCGTATGTCCCCGAAACTTCAGAGTATAGCGCCGTCAAAACCTCCATCTTGATTGTCGAGAACCCTCAAACCTGCGTATGGGGCGTAGTTCGTTCCCGACTGAACCGTCACCGCTCTATATGATGGTGGTTATCATCTTACCACAGTTTAACCAATTTTGTTCTGTGTTAAGAAATAATGGTGGTTTTCCTTTGGGTCAAAGGCAATTTTCTTGCGTAGAATTAAAAAAAAAAAAGAACAAAAAAGAGGAAAAAGATTGGATGAGTACAATTTTCTGGAAAGTTGATAGAGGATGGTGAAATGATACAGAGGAAAGGGATTTATGAGGATTAAGAGTTGTTTATATAATATATTTTTTTTTATTATTTTTTGTTTGTCAGTATGCATGTGTATTGGCAGTGGTTTTTTTGACATGTTGTACTAGTTATGTTGTCCTAGTTATTGCGTGCCAGTTTGTCTATATCAGCTATCACTATGTACCCTCCATATTACTTACTCGGTACGACAGTTGTTTTTTTAATGCAATTAGATTATGAATAATGTACAGTATATTTTTTTTATGAGCCATGTTCCAATTATATACGTAGTCTTATAGTGATTAATACGAGATCACATATATGTGTTTCTGTACTACTTTTATTATAATATTGCGAAATAAATAGCTTGTGTAAATATGTTTTACATAGTTGTTATTAATAAGATTAATATCTTAGTGATATTTGTCTTTTAGTAATGCTAATGTGTTTAGCTTAAATTTTATGATGTACGAATTTGTTTCGTAATAATTTTATGAGGAAAGATTAATTTTTAAAGAGTTTTATTATTTATGTTATTGTGTGATGATTATGAGCTTGGCGAAATTTTCGAACATGTGATATGAATGATAAAATACTTGGGGTACTTTAATTTTTCCCACCGTGCCTTGTGTCCATTATGTTAATATATACTTGTAGATGGCTAAAAATATGATTGGTGATTTGTCCACGGGTGAAAAGTTAGATGGTACAAACTATGACATCTGGCGTAGGAAGATTCAGTATCTTCTTAATGAACGTGAGGTACTTGAAACTTTGACAACTATTGTGGCCAAGCCTCAGGAACCTGAGAAACTTGATGATATGGCTAAGTATAATGAAAACTTGAAACTTTATGATGAGTGGTTCAAAAAGGATCGTTCTGCACGCTTTACTATGTTGTTTTGCATGCACAATGATTTGATTGGTGAGTTTGAAACATGTCCTACTGCTAAGGACATGTGGGATAAGCTTAAGGCACTTTTCCACACTCTCTGTTGGCTCGAGAGATCACGTTTGGTCAAACTTCGGCTACAAGGCTCTGTGCTTTGAACCTGAAGTGGATGAATTATTCGATTGATCCTAAACATAATGTGACTAAACACTTAAGTATCATGAGTGCCATGATACGTGATCTGAAAGCTGCTGGCCGAGATGTGCCCGATGAGTGGTACGCTTGAGGAAGAGATCTATATGGATCAACCTATTGGCTTTGTCTGAAAAGGTCAAGATGACAAAGTGTGTCGTCTTAAAAGATCTATATATGGTTTAAAGCAATCTTCTAGGCGATGGTATTTCAGGTTCCATGAGGCGATAACTGAGTTTGGCTTCTATATGGTAGATGAAGACCATTGTGTGTATGTCAATAAAACTGCAAAAAGGGATTGTGTTTCTCTCAATGTATGTTGATGATATAATCTTAGCCGGTGACAACTTGGAGAAGATTAATTCCGCTAAGAAGTGGTTATCCTCTGTCTTTGAGTTGAAGGATATGGGTGAAGCTAGGTATGTCATAGGCGTGGAAATTATGAGAGATCGTTCTAAGAAACTTCTTGGTTTGTCTCAAGAGTCATATATTAAAAAAGTGTTGGAACGATTGAGGATGTATAATTCCAAACCCATTGACACTCCAGTTGAAAAGGGTAAAACTTTAAGCCTTAATCAATGTCCTAAAACAGATGCAGAAAAGAATCAAATGAGCAATATTCCATATGCTAGTGCGATTGGTAGTTTGATGTATGCCATATTGTGTACAAGGCCAGACATTTGCTATGTGGTTGGCTTGGTAAGTCGTTTCCAAAGCAACCCAGGACCTGCGGATTGGCAAGGAGTCAAGAGAATCATGCGTTATCTTCGTGGTACAAGTGATCTAGTCCTCTGTTTTCAAGGTGGAGACTTAAGGTTGAAGGGATATTCGGATGCTGATTGGGGTAGTGATTTAGATGAGTCTAAATCAGTCTCAGGATATGCTTTTACCCTTGGTGGAGGTGCAATATCCTGGTGCAGTAAGAAGCAAGACTGCATTGCTTTGTCGACTATGGAAGCAGAGTATGTCGCTACTAGCCTTGTCGCTCAAGAGGCAATGTAGTTAAGGTGCTTTCTCCAGGATATGAAACTTACTCCTAAAGTTGATGAACCTGTTGAAATGTTTTGTGACAATACTGCTGCTATTCAATTAGCCCAAGATCCAAAATTCCATAGAAAGACCAAGCATATCAAGAGGCGTTATTATTTTGTACGAGACGCCATAAAGAATAAAGAGATAGCCATTAAGTATATACCAACTAATAAGATGATAGCTGATCCGTTAACTAAACCTATTGCTAGAGATGTGTTCCGAGCTCATGTAAGGAGCTTAGGTTTGCAAAGGTTCTAGTTTATGCTTGTAATCTTGTTTTAAGTTTTTTGACATGTATTGGATAATGGACTTGTATTGAGCATTATTGAATAAATTTGTTTTTCTTCTATGAAATGTTCATAAGCATTTGTTGCATGTTAAGGCACGTAAGAGATGTCACCAAGCTATATGATAGCTAGTCACAAAGGTAATCGCCTTGATGCTAGTAGAGCATGCAAGATGAGATTGAGTCATGTTAGCACTAAGTGTGTGTATGGATGCGAAGCAGAAGCTAGGGGAGCAACCTCATTTGACAATCCAGTTCAGACAACACCCAACAAAGACACCCATGTTCAGTCCAAGGCAGATCAAGTCCAAACAACTAAGTTTTCAAAAGCAACAAAAGGTAACCATGTCCAAGCAACACACAATCATGTCATGACACCCTCAAAGGCTCATGATCAAGCAACAACAACATCAACACAAGCCATGCCAACCATAGTAACAAGGTCCCAAGTCAGCCACATCCAGAAGGACTCCACAGACATCAGTACCAGTTCCAGGCCACATATCCTACAGCAATTGTCCAAGAAAGGGCTCCAACTTCTTTTCCCATCTAGTTGAGGTCTTTAGCTACAAAAAAGTCCAGGATAAGTTTTCCAAATTGTCCTTGGAAGTTCAAGTAAAACAGCCCACAAGTTAACCAGTCACTTTGAGAGCCAGGCTGGTTTCAAGACCAATGGATGAACAAAGGCATCTTACTTTTGTGTGACCCTTAGTAGTATTAATAAGGACGTTGGAAGGACCTTAGAAGTCCCTCTCAAGGTTCCATTTGAAGTACCAGACAGCCAAAACAACCCCAAAGAAAACTGCTCAAACAATGCCATTTCAGGAAAGGAGACAAACTTGCTTTTCAGTTGCTTTTTCTGAAGTTGTTGCAGTCTGTTTTTGCTCGTCTTACTAGTAGACTTTTGTATCTCATTTGTTGTTATTTCAAGGGTCCTTCTAAGCCCTTAGATGTAGTCTTATGTTGGATGGTGAGGATCTTTTGTAATGCTCTATATAAAGAGCCTTTTGCCTTGAAAGAAACTCAGAATGCTTGAATGAAAAAACCAGAGTTTTACTCTTTCTTTGTTAACCTGTGCCAGCCTTGGTTAGCTCAAAACCTTCAACAAACTTGTGCTAGTCTTAGTTTGTTGGCCTAAGTTAAGGTCATTCAATTGTGCTTGTCTTAGTGAGTGAATTTAGCTTAGGACTCACTGCATTTAGAGTTACCTGTGCTTGTCTTGGTAACCTTGAATACATGGTTTGTCTATCTTGCTCTTGTTTGTGTTGTGTGTTTCCTATTCTTGTCTTAGCCCCTAGTTAGGTGTTTCAAATTGGTATCAGAGCTAAGGTTTATCTCCACTGTGAGTACATCTAACCAAACTACATTCAAAACTACAAAAATAGCCCAATGAGTGAAGAGAGATTGGCAGGAGTAGAAGCAAGGATGGAGGACCTGGCTGGGATTGTAACCACCCTAACCAGAGCCTTGGACCAGGTGATAGGCAACCAATTATTTCCTGGAGGAAGAGGCAGAGGTCGTGGGAGAGGTCTAGGTCAACCAGGAGGCAGGGTTAGACCACCTGAAGAAGAGGAGCCTTCAGACTCAGATGAATCCACAAGGAGCAGAGCTTCAGGGCATGGCCTCACTGATAAACACCTCAAGGTAGACATTCCTGAGTTTTCTGGTAGCTTAAACCCTGATGATTTGTTAGAATGGCTTAGGGATATAGAGAGAGCCTTTGAATATAAAGGATACAATGATGCTAAAGCCTTTAAAGTAGCTATTCTGAAATTGAAAGGGTATGCTTCCCTGTGGTATGAAACAATGAAGAGTCTAAGGGCTAGGGAGGGTAAAGAACCCATCAAATCCTGGTCTAAGTTGAAAAAAAAATTGATGAACAAGTTTGTTGCTAAGGATTACACCCAGGATTTGTTCATCAAGCTGTCTAAATTGAAACAAAATGAAAAATCTGTTGAGTCATATCTGAGAGAGTTTGAACAACTTACTCTTCAATGTGACATCACTGAGAAACCTGAACAAAGAATTGCTAGATTCCTAGAAGGTTTAAGCCCAGGCATTACTAACAAGGTTAGGATGCAGCCCCTATGGTCCTTTGAGGATGTGGTTAACCTATCCCTCAGAGTTGAGAAAATGGGAAAAGAAACAACCAAATCTTTCACCAAACCTGCTATAACTAAACCTTATGCTGGGGTCAGAATTGGGGAAGGTCCTAGGACTCCCATAACTTTTAATAGGAACCTCTTGGACAAGGGTAAGGCACCTGTAAGTCAGCAACCTACCCTCACTCCTTCAGGAGTGAAGAGAAAATGTTATCAATGTCAAGATTATGGCCACTTTAAGAGAGACTGTCCCTCAAGAAGAGCCTTGACAGCAGTGGAAGTCATGGAATGGGAGAAGGAAGGGCTCATTGAGTATGAGCAGGAGGAGGGAACAGGAGAACAGGAAGAGGAAGGTGATGCCCCTTTGGTAGTAGCCCCACCAGATACTGGTCACAGCCTTGTTCTTTGGAGGGTTATGCACTCTCAGCATCAACCTCTAGAAGAAGACCATAGATCTCTAATCTTTAGGAGCAGGTGTACTATTCAAGGGAGGGTTTGTAATGTGATCATAGATGGGGGAAGTTGCACCAATGTAGCCTCGGTCACCTTGGTTAACAAGCTTGGCTTGGAGACCAAACCCCAGCCCAACCCTTACAAACTCAGATGGTTGAACAAGGGTGCTGAAGTAAGGGTTGATCAACAATGTTTAGTGTCCTTCTCTATTGGAGGCACCTACAAGGATGAGGTGACTTGTGATGTAGTGCCTATGGATGCATGCCATTTACTGCTGGGCAGACCATGGGAGTTTGATAAAGATGCCTTGCATAAAGGGAAGAGCAATGTGTACACTTTTAGACATGGGAATCAAAGGATAGTCCTTACACCTTTACCCCCAAACACTAGGGACTATGGTAGTCCTAGTACCAGTGGATCTAAGGAGGTTCTTTTCCTCACAGAGGCAGCCATGCTCAGAGAGGTGAAACAAGAACAACCTGTGTATTTCCTCTTGTCCAAACAGATTGAGGAACCAGTTGAGGTTCCCCCAGAGGTAAAGAAGCTGATCAATGAACATGAGGATGTATTTCCAGAAGAACTACCATCAGGACTTCCTCCCCTAAGGGGCATAGAGCACCAGATAGACCTCATTCCAGGTGTCATGCTACCTAACAGGCCAGCATACAGGAGTGACCCCAAGTCCACCCAAGAGTTGCAGAGGCAGGTAGAGGAGCTGATGTCAAAGGGGTTTGTCAGGGAATCTTTGAGTCCTTGTGCAGTGCCTGCCTTCCTAGTCCCTAAGAAGGATGGTTCATGGAGAATGTGTATTGACAGCAGGGCCATTAACAATATCACTGTCAAGTACAGGTTCCCCATCCCAAGGCTGGATGACATGTTGGATGAGTTAAGTGGAGCCAGTCTATTCTCCAAGATAGACCTCAGGCAAGGTTACCACCAGGTGAGAATCAGGGAGGGGGATGAGTGGAAAACAGCATTTAAAACCAAGCATGGGCTCTATGAATGGCTGGTGATGCCATTTGGTCTCTCCAATGCCCCTAGTACATTAATGAGACTTATGACTGAAGTCTTAAGGCCTTTCATAGGCCAGTTCATTGTGGTGTACTTTGATGATATCCTGGTTTATAGTAAGGACAAGTCTGAACATCTGAACCATCTGAAGTTGTTGTTTCTGAAACTGAGAGAGCATAAGCTCTTTGGGAAAATGGAGAAGTGTACTTTCATGGCTGAGGAGGTTAAATTCTTGGGGTATGTCATCTCTGCCAAGGGCATATCTGTGGATAAAGAGAAGATTGCAGCCATCAAGTCTTGGCCTATTCCCAAGAATATCACTGAGGTTAGGGGTTTTCATGGCCTAGCCTCCTTCTATAGGAGGTTCATTCAGGGATTCAGCACTATCATGGTGCCTGTAACAGAAGGGATGAAGAAGGGTGAGTTCAAGTGGACTGAACAGGCACAAGCAGCCTTTGAGCTCATAAAAAAGAAGCTTTGTGAGGCACCTATACTAGCTCTACCTGATTTTGATCAGCTATTTGAAGTAGAGTGTGATGCAAGTGGGGTAGGGATTGGAGCAGTTCTCATCCAAGGAAGAAATCATGTGGCCTTCTTCAGTGAGAAGCTCAATGGGGCTAAGCTCAATTACTCCACATATGACAAGGAGTTTTATGCATTGCTGAGAGCCCTCATGTACTGGAGCCATTATCTCAAACCCAAGCCTTTTGTACTTCACTCTGATCATGAGGCCCTGAAATACATAAATGACCAACACAAGCTCAGTACAAGGCATGCAAAATGGGTTGAATACCTTCAGTCCTTTAACTTCTCAAGCAAATACAAGGAAGGAAAGTCAAATGTGGTAGCAGATGCCTTGTCTAGGAGACATTCTATGCTGGTGACAATCCAACAAAGGGTGCTAGGCTTTGAATTTATGAAGGAGCTGTACCAGGATGATCCTGATTTCATGGAGGATTGGTTAGCCCTGCAGAACAATCCTAGAGTAAAAGAGACCAAGTATCAGCTGCAGAAAGGATACATGTTTAAGAGGAACAAATTGTGTGTCCCTAGAGGCTCATACAGGGAACTATTGGTGAGGGAAGTCCACTCTAATGGGCTAGCAGGACATTTTGGGGTGCAGAAGACCATGGATATCCTGCAAGATCAGTTTTACTGGCCTAGGATGGAAGGGGATGTTCAAGCTATTCTTAAGAGGTGTTCTACTTGCCAAAAGGCAAAAAGTTCTTTCCAAGCAGGACCCTACACTCCACTGCCTGTACCTGACAAACCTTGGGAAGACATCAGCATGGATTTCATTGTGGCTCTGCCCAAGACTCCTAGGGGAAAGGATTCCATCATGGTTGTGGTTGACAGGTTTAGCAAAATGGCTCACTTTGTGCCATGTAGGAAGACTGAGGATGCCTCAGGGGTTGCTGAGCTTTACTTCAAAGAAGTAGTCAAACTACATGGGGTGCCTAGATCAATTGTTTCAGACAGGGATACAAAGTTTATGAGTTACTTCTGGAAGACACTGTGGAAGCTCTTAGACACCAGGCTGCTTTTTAGTACATCCCACCATCCTCAAACTGATGGTCAAACAGAAATTACCAACAAAACCCTAGGGAGAATACTGAGGTGCATTGTGAAAAAGTCACTAGGAGATTGGGATCTCAAACTAGCCCAAGCAGAATTTGCCTTCAACAGGGCCCCTTCATCAAGTACTGGCCACAGTCCCTTTGAGGTGGTTTATGGCAGCAACCCACTCATGCCTATGGAGCTATCCAATGTGTCTAAAGAGATACTGAACTATGATGCTAAGAAGAGGGTGGAACAAATGCTCAGGTTGCATGAACAGGTTAAGAGAAACATAGAGAAGACTAATGAGAAGTACAAAATCAAAGCCAAGGTGCCAAGAGGAAAGAAGGAGTTTCAGGCAGGTGACTTGGTGTGGTTACACCTCAGAAAAGAAAGGTTCCCAAACAAAAGAAAGAACAAACTTATGCCTAGAGCAGAAGGTCCTTTTGAGGTCATAGAGAAGGTGGGAGCCAATGCTTACAAGGTGGATTTGCCAGGTGAATATGGAGTTCATGGCACATTTAACATAGAAGACCTTAGCCCCTACTATGACAGTGAAGAAGAGAACCCTGGAGATTTGATGCTCAAATCTTTCCAACCTGGGGAGGATGAAGCAGGAGCTAGGGGAGCAACCTCATTTGACAATCCAGTTCAGACAACACGCAACAAAGACACCCATGTTCAGTCCAAGGCAGATCAAGTCCAAACAACTAAGTTTTCAAAAGCAACAAAAGGTAACCATGTCCAAGCAACACACAATCAGGTCATGACACCCTCAAAGGCTCATGATCAAGAAACAACAACATCAACACAAGCCATGCCAACCAGAGTAACAAGGTCCCAAGTCAGCCACATCCAGAAGGACTCCACAGACATCAGTACCAGTTCCAGGCCACATATCCTACAGCAATTGTCCAAGCAAGGGCTCCAACTTCTTTACCCATCTAGTTGAGGTCCTTAGCTACAAAAAAGTCCAGGATAAGGTTTCCAAATTGTCCTTGGAAGTTCAAGTAAAACAGCCCACAAGTTAACCAGTCACTTTGAGAGCCAGGCTGGTTTCAAGACCAATGGATGAACAAAGGCATCTTACTTTTGTGTGACCCTTAGTAGTATTAATAAGGACGTTGGAAGGACCTTAGAAGTCCCTCTCAAGGTTCCATTTGAAGCACCAGGCAGCCAAAACAACCCCAAAGAAAACTGCTCAAACAATGCCATTTCAGGAAAGGAGACAAACTTGCTTTTCAGTTGCTTTTTCTGAAGTTGTTGCAGTCTGTTTTTGCTCGTCTTACTAGTAGACTTTTGTATCTCATTTGTTGTTATTTCAAGGGTCCTTCTAAGCCCTTAGATGTAGTCTTATGTTGGATGGTGAGGATCTTTTGTAATGCTCTATATAAAGAGCCTTTTGCCTTGAAAGAAACTCAGACTGCTTGAATGAAAAAACCAGAGTTTTACTCTTTCTTTGTTAACATGTGCTAGCCTTGGTTAGCTCAAAACCTTCAACAAACTTGTGCTAGTCTTAGTTTGTTGGCCTAAGTTAAGGTCATTCACTTGTGCTTGTCTTAGTGAGTGAATTTAGCTTAGGACTCACTGTATTTAGAGTTACCTGTGCTTGTCTTGGTAACCTTGAATACAGGGTTTGTCTATCTTGCTCTTGTTTGTGTTGTGTGTTTCCTATTCTTGTCTTAGCCCCTAGTTTGGTGTTTTAGGATGATTAACTTATACTTATCTAGTATAAGTAGTTTATTGACTCGTTACATAGTCGTCTTAGTGTGTCTAAGATGAGACTCCAAAAGAGTCGAGTATGAGATACATGTCTCTCATACTGAAGCTTTAGAAACCGAATCTTGAGTGTAGGATTGAGCATTAAGTATGTAAATCAGGCGACTCGGGTTAGATACTTGTGTAGTATCTAGACTTTTGATTTGCACGACATAGAGGAGTGGCATGCCCATCGTAGTGGGAGTTATGTTGTGACACATATATCATACTATGTGTGTTTTGTCGACCGTAGGGAGTAACAGATAATTCCCTAATTTTTGCCGTGTGAGCCTTTTGGACAAGAATGTCCTATTTTGGTACGAAGCCCTTTGACTTGGAGCTGTGAGATGAAATTGAGATTTGTTGTTGTTACTTTAGCATGATCTCGGAGAATCATAAAGTCGTTGGTTCAACGGGTCATGTTAGGAAAGCGGTCAAGTTGAGATAGATTTTCATTATTGTCTAAGGAATGGTCAATTCAACTATAACATGTTAAGCTCGGCCGCCGGCGGTTATATTGTGCATATAACTACGTAACATGTTATAGCATAAATGGACAGTGTATGTTGCGGTGTTGTTTGAATAATCTGGGGAATCGTTATTATGAAAGTGTTATGTTAGTTTTATTGATAACTTAATACTTCCTCCATTCAACTCCACTCTACCAAAATATTTTTTCACGTTTACCGAGACGTGTTTTACGCGGTAAATATCGTTAGCTACGTGTTTGCAAAAAATTATAAAAGTTGGATATTAATAATGTACTCGTAAAGACGAATCAAACAAGATCACACATGAATATATTTTCACTTATATATTGAGAGAAAATTGCAATTAGATGCCGACTCATGAATAGTGTGCAAAAATAAAAGTGGTAGAGTGGAGTTGAATGGAGGAAGTATAACACTACTTGTTACATATTGGTCGCACACCCCATCTTCCTGTATGAGATGTGATTGTTAGTTTTCTTGAGTTGTTTTGTGATTAGCTTTGCTGTGTGACCAAGCGGGAGATTTGACTCGGTTGTGTGGCCGAGTGGGAGTATTGAAATTTGAACGGTCATCTTTATGGTGACTGTTAGAATTGTTGTTAGTCATACAATCTCTATTATGACTGAGATTATGACAGAAATTATAGCTGAGATAATAAGACAATTAAATATGTTTAATGCTCATTATCTCCATTCATCTTCCTCTTATAACTGTCAAATTGTGACATTATATATATATGACTGATCTAAAGCTAAGAATATACAACACAATTACACAGAACAGTAACACACAATCACAACAAAGTCACCATTATTTGAGCTTTTGGAATTTGGGGTGTGAACTACTCCGGGTGACTCTAGTAGCCACCGGTTTCGGGTTTCGTGGACAGAACGTCGGCACGTCGATCTTCCGTACTATTCTGCTATTGAGGTACGCATTTCCAACAACAGATACTATCTGTCACATGGTAAAAACGGATAATGTCTCTCTCACAAAATGCAAGTAGGGAGGCAAGTGGAGGACAAATGGATCCTCCACTTGTCCTCCCACTTAAATATTGTGATGAATAATATTCGTTTTCATCTTGTGATGGATAACGTCGTCTTCCGTAAGACGAACTGATAACAATTTTGATTTATAAGAGTGGTGGTCCCAGAAAGAGAGTGAGAGAGAGTGATGGCATTGATGGACACACCACACACATGACACCCCCACCTCTTTCATCTCTTCTTATTATTACAATCTTACCTCGATACTTGTGTCCCCACTTCCGCCGCCTCCGTATTCCCTTACCGCTGTTTCCCAACACACCTTTCCCCTTTTTCTCCCTACATTTTTAGTAATATTACCTCTTTTATCTTATAATTAAATACACATTACCTCTCTCTTTCTTTCCTCTTTTGTATTTTCCTCTCTCTCTTCATCAAATCTATTGATTAGATTTCCATGTTTTTCCCAAAAAAAACATAAACACACTCTCCTCCAAAACTTGCTTCTTTCACATCTTTCCTGTACTATATTAGTATGATATTTTAAAAATCCCAAAAGTTATAGATCCATCAACATCAGTTGTGTAGTTTAAATTTGGTAGAATGGAGTCATATATAGAAACCCAATATAAAGGGAATACTATAGGAAATGAACAACATGATGAACAAGAAGAAGAAGATGAAGAACAAGTGCAGAATAATTCAGGATTATTAAGATATAGGTCAGCACCAAGGTCATTGTTGTATGAATACACCCAAAATTTGAGTGATTCTAGTAATAATAATAATAATAATAATAATAATAATAATAATAATAATAAATTTAATGAGGAATTTAGAGATGAAAATGAAAGTTTGGAAACATATGAAAGGAAGCCTCAAAGGCTGAGTTGTGGGTATTCGAATTCGGGTCAATTACCACCTCAATATCCAATGCAAAATGTTGTTGTTGCTTCTTCTAATTCCATGGAAATCGGTGGGTCATTAAGACAAGGTATTAATCTCAACCGTCAGACTAGTACTCCTCCTGGATTTTTCAGTCAACTCAATACCCAAAATGGTAATTTCACTTCCTTTTTTTGTTTTTAAAAAAAATTTTTTGGAGTACTCCTATAAATTAGATCGTTATATTTGTCACAAGCATGAATATGCCTATCACAAATGAGAATTTGTGAGCTTGGATAGTTTACTATTGATTCAACCATAATTATTTACTAATCTTTTACTCCCTCGTTCAACCCAATTTACTACATTTGTATCGAAATATACATATGAAATTGTGTTTAAAGGACAGAGTAATTATTATAGGGCCGCCCTTAGATGACATTGTTTTTGTGGTCCATAGGCGCGGGCCGCGTGGCCATTTTTCATTTTGTGATTGTTAGTTTTTGGCCTTAAATTAACAGCTACATACGCCATTTCCCGCTCTCTCTCTCTCAATGTAATTTTGTATCAAAGGTTAAACATAAAAGTGTTTATGTAGAAACAATGGCAATATAACCACAATTTTCACGGGCTCCCCGCAAATGGCCAGGTAACGAGAGTGTTGGCGGTATGTAGCCTTACCTTTGGACAGTTATTTCAATGTGTTCCCAATTGAGTTTTTGCTCTATGGCTCACTAAATCATTAGTTCTGTACACGAGCTGCTTTGTTGGTTTTAACGAACAAGATTGTCAGGAATAAAATTGCTTATGTAATATGGAGTATTTTCCTTTCTCCTTAACCTTGTTTTGAAATAAATCCAGGCTATACGATCATGAAAGGTCTTGGAAGTTTCAGAGTAGCTAATGGTAGCAATGGCGAGTCCAGTCCACGCACAGCTAGGCTGGGTGTGAATCATTTACCTCGTATTCCAGAGATTGGAAATGAAAATGTTAAGGAAACAAGCCCTGATGAAGAGAAATTCAGAAACCATGTGGGTGACCTTGGGTTTAGTAGTCCTTCCAGTTATCCATTTACTTCTTGGAACAACCCGTCCGCTTCTGATTCATCCTTTCTTTCTGAGGTGCTTATCTTTGGTCCTTAATATTTTTTGAAAATGGGTAAAGGTTTAATGTTTAAAGACTTCATAAATTGTGAGAAACAGAAAGGTCAATGAGAGTTATTACTCATGACTTGAGTTCTGAACCCGTCATATCAGAAGTCAAAATAACCTCTTACTTTATATGTTACCCCGAAAGAGACATATCTCCTAGAGGCTTACTCTGTGCTTACTGCATACTTAACTTCGTTAATTGCCTTTGGATTTTCAAAATTTTGACAGATCAAAGTGTCTAATTCTTAGACCCACAGTATTGGTGCCTCTCTTCTCCTCATGTGACTTTCCTAACCTGGTTGGTTGCGATGGGAATTTCTTTGTGGTTTTGTTCTGAAAAACTATAGGTCATTGTTATAATAAAGTTATAAAGTTTAATCTTTTCTACTCTCAAACATACACAGTGCATAAAAAAATTGTTTGCAGTGTAACGACTCACGAGACTCGTCAGTCCTGACCCACCAACATAAATCGGCCCCTGGTTGGATAGCTTGGGATTGGTCAGTTGATCTCCGAACTGAATTGTCCATACTAGATGAAATTCACTTGGGAATTAGGTCGACAAAGTGCTTTATATTTTAAATGAGTATCATCGTTTTGACGAACTCTGTACCATTTCCCTCAACCGCATCAAACATTCTACTATGTTAAATTGGTTGCAACTTTTGTTATATTTTTGGTCATGAACATTTATTGGTTTGTGATTAGAATGGTGGCACCTTGAATCGGCCTACTATGTTGACCCACCATCTGAGTTTACCAAAGACATCAACCGAGATGGCGGCTATTGAGAAGTTGCTGCATTTCCAGGACACGGTCCCCTGTAAAGTCAGAGCAAAAAGGGGGTGTGCTACTCACCCTAGAAGCATCGCCGAAAGGGTAAGCTCATTACACTACTTAATATGCAAATCGCTGAGGAATAACTCTGTAATTAGTACTTCATTAAATATGCTAAAGAATAACTCTCTATGGTAGCGGAAAAGGGGATAAATTCATTTCTATAATAGTATTTGATTGTGAACAATTTAGTATGAACTATGGTAGGTTTTTTTCATTGAGCCGACCGTGGTATCAAATCTAGGTTTAACTCTCAATCTTGTGATAGTTTTTTTGCTGCATGATTTTTGTGGATGTAATAATCCCTGAAACTTAATAATTACTCCCTCCACCCAATTTTTATTATCCCTTTTCTATTTTGAGAGGATTTAAGGAAAAGTGGTGAATTACCATCTATACCCATTAAATGAAAGAAGAGTTGAGGTCCTAATCTAGTGGCAATATTGGATAATTAAAGTTTTTCCTTACTAAATTTAGAAAGTTGGCAATAATTATGGTATAAAATTTCATGGAAAAGGGGGCAATTAAAGATGGAGGGGGCATACCTTTTAATCCGTTTACGATGTCATGTTTTGGGCCAAATTTAATATCATGGAGCCAAATACCTTCTTCCTAATAATAGGGAGCCCTAAATCCACGGAAGCAATTAGTACTCTACACGCGGTGTGTAATACACATGCTTCTGAAAAGAGGCCAGTGTATTAGTCATGTACTGTGGATTTTGCATTGCCCTAATAATGCTGGGAAGATTGGTGAATGTTCAGATTGATTGTATGATCTTTGTGCTTTTCCTTGGCAGGAAAGGAGAAACCGGATAAGTGAAAGGATGAGGAAACTTCAAGAACTTGTTCCGAATATGGATAAGGTGTTTTCATTGTGACAATGTCCATATCTGTCCTTCCAATGAAGATGTTGTTTCTTCTTTTGGGACCTTGATTATATTACCTTGTTTTTTTCTTTATAGCAAACAAACATATCAGATATGCTGGATTTAGCAGTTGATTATGTCAAAAGTCTTCAGGACGAGTTCAAGGTACTATGACAGTTTTCAATCTACTTATAAGGAATAAGAAGATTACTAGATACGAAGCACGAGTATGTGTTATATTCACTAGAAGATTCTATTGACGATAATTATGTTTGTACATTGCAGATTTTAAGCGATGATCGAGCAAAGTGCAAGTGTGTTAATCTGCAATAACCACCGCCACGCAAATCAAATAGCTGGTCTCTCTAGCAGATCTTTTGTAGGGTTTATTTCGTCTCAAGAATGTTCTTTTAGTACTTTCTTTCCTAGGAAGACTCTAGCAGAACAGTTTCCAGGAAAGAAAATGCATAAAAATGTTAGGACTGAGAAAGCAATAATGCCATCTTGTATAGTATTCCGTAAGTTAGTAACTAGAAATCACCACTTGGGGAGTTTCTTGTCCCTATAAATTTACTTATTTTCAATAAAAAAAAACTTCCAAACTGATGTGGTCATTACTGTTACGGGGTACATTGTAAGTTTGTAACATGTTTGGCAGCGGGTTGGGGAAGGCACAAGATTTCTCAATGCCGACAATTAGTTATACAGCTTATACTATGTCAAGACATAAAGTGACATGAACAATAAAGAATCGTCTTTTACATTTTATGTCTAGAATGACTCTCGTTATGCCTATGAACACGGATGTTCAGGGAGATTTTTCCTGGTAAGGGGTAAAGGTTTGTATTTGGAAGCCTTTTAATTGGACACCCAATTCCCTTCCCGCGCTTGATAGCGACCTTTACTAATTATTGGAGTTTTAATTGTACATTCAAGTTAATCGATTATAAGATACATGAATGTAAACATCGTTTTGCCCCTAGGCATGTGAGACTTAGCTATGTCGATTGAATTATCAAATAAGAATTGATTGTTGGAAGTGGGGATTTAAATTGAGTACATGTGAATGAAGAAGGAAATTATGAAATAAATACATGGGGATATTTATGTTGTGTGAATTGGAAACGAAATGGTTTGAATGGCAATTGAGAAATAGGGGCAAAAGGACTTTAGAAGAGACACATAAAAAATTGCGCCTTTTCTAAGGGTATGTTTGACCATATCCGGTTAAACAGCCTTGAGAAAGAGAGAAATAGACAAAAACAACGTTACAAGAGGCGCAACAACTGCTGCCCCTTTTATAGAAGTGCATTCTGTGATAAATGGATTGTGGATCCTTGCCGAACTGTGGTACACGGGGAATCACGGAGGGGCGCACACGGGATGGAAATAAGGGACAAGCGTAGTCATACGCATTTTGTGGAGTCGCCACCAATGTTTATGGGAAATTGGAACCGTTTAAATACCTTATGCCATGTCAAGACACAAAGCGATGACATGAACACTAAGAACGCGTTACCCTTACCATTCTATGTCTAGAATGACTCTCGTGGATGCCAATGAACACGAATGTTCACAGAGATCTGGAGTAAGGGGTGAGGGTACGTATTAGGAAGTTCTTTAATCGAACACCTAATCCTGCCCGCCTCGATAGCGGCCTCTACTAATAATTTGGGAGTTTATTCGTACTTGATATGCGATCGGTTATATGCATGCAATGCAACATCCACAATTTAATCCTAGCATGTGAATTAAACTATGTCGGTAAACATTTAATTAGCATGTGATCATGTCGAATTGGGATTTAGAATTGATTGCATGTGAAGAAACAAAAGACTCATACAATACAACGGATTACGTGATCTATGTCGGAAATATATCCAAAATAAAGGTTTAAAGAAAAGAAAGAATTAGAAAACTAAACGAACATATTAACATCGATATTAGAGTTAATAGTTGATTAAATATATAACTACAGCTACGTCGAAACGATAAAGAAAGTTAAGAGACAGAAACTATCCCACAACAAGCGCAACAACAGGTGCGTCCTCTGGAAGAGGCGCATCACCTGTTGCGTCTGTTCTTGAGTTGGGTTCTGGCCGTGAAACCAAAATCGCAATCAGTTAATGTCCGTTAGTATTTGCGATTAATTGTCGATCTAAAAATCGAGTGAAAGCGGTTTAATTAATTAAATTACAAGACTAAAACCCAGTATATTGACTAGTATGGATCTAAGTCGAGGATTAACATCTAAATATAAAAAACTATGTTTAAAAGACGACTTATTATACAAAGAAAAGACTAATAAAAGAAGTTTTGAAAATGTTTTAACATACTTCCGACATGAATCTTACACGAATTGATAAAATAAAATACGAATAAAAGACGGGAATTAACACCTAAAGACTTACATGTTTGACGAATACGAGATTAACTAAGTTCACGTTTTAGCGACAGCTCGACTCGAATGTATGCAGAAAGTGCCCTTGTAAAAGGACTAAAGATTATACCTGGCAAAAGCAACCCGACCCGAATGGCCCGACCCGAGAACCGAAACTAACCCGAGTTGCAAAATCCGAATATGAACCGAAACCCGAATTAACCCGGCCCGACCCGAGCTTGACCCGAAGTGCGTCGACCCGAAACTGGCCCGACGACCCGAAATGTCCCGACCCGAAACCATTAACCCAAAAATGACTCGAAAAATATAACTCTAATTGAACAAAAACGACTTGAAATGACTATATGCACCTTTTTTTTCTTAATTATTGACCCGAAAATGACCCGGACCCGAAATAACCCGACCCGTTGACCCGAAACTGACCCGATCAACTTACCCAAAAATCACCCGAAACCCGAAATAACTTGACCCGACCCGAACTAACCCAATAATATTATAGACCCGAATTGGCCCAACCCGAATTGGCCCGACCCGAACCCGATCTGATTGACCCGTTTGTCAGGTCTACTAAAGGTTGATTAATTGATAGTTGGTCAAATTGGTCAGTCAAATGCAAACGTGACAGGTAGGGGTGAGCAAAACCGGGTACCCGATACGGTTTTAAAAACCGTATCGGGTACCCGGTTTTTCCAAGGGCAAAAATTAATATCCGGATACGACCCGGTTTAACCGGGTACCCGGTTTCTGTATACCTGGTTAAACCGGGTACCCAAAAACCGTATACCCGGATCCGGTTTAATTAATAATGGTCAAAACTCAAAATTTGGTTTCGCAAAATTAGTAACGGCCCATTACTAGGATGCCCATATAATCTATTAGACATATTATTACGAAACAGAACTATCTACTTGCAAAGTTAGTTTTAAGATGCCAAAATGCAAACTTTCATCGCTTCACATTACACTTTGACACCCACAAAGTAGTTACGTACATTGCAAGTTTCACATCCAAAGATTGACCCACAAATTTTCATACAAATAGTACATATCAATCCCAAAGTTTCACGTACAACTTATTTTTTTGTTATTTTTAATTAAACCGTGTCAAAAACCGTATACCCGGTTTTTATTTTCCCCGACCCGGACCCGATACGGTTTTTATAAAACCGTAGCGTATAACCGGAAATTCGTATCGTGTACCCAGAAATCCGTGTAATTAAAATCGTATACCGTATCGTATCCGTATATTAAAACCGTATCGTATATTTTTGCTCAGCTCTATTGACAGGTACCCAGAAGGATCTGAGATTACGTGCTCGATTGATCAATGTAACACCCGCAAATGTACCCTATTTGTATTTTAAAAATATTATACGGATACTTTTCAGCGTAATTTTAGATTTAGTGTAGAACTTAGTTTCCGTGTCTAATTTAGCAAATCCGAGTTCGTATTCGGACTTTACTCGAAATTCCGTGTGAGTTACGCCTTTAGGCGTTTTTGGGCTTTTCCCCATATTTTCCACTCACCTTATAACTCCCGTTAAACCCTAACTCCCTCATTCTTTTTCCACTTACTCCTTCTTCCTCAACAAGTAACCAAAACCTAAACTCCATTTTTGATCAAGCTCAAGATCATCACTCATTACTCACCCAAATCCTCTAATTTTCGTCATAATCTTTCCCTCTTATCGTTCTCTATCTTATTCAGTAATAAAATTACCGTCTTTCTCATTTTTCAATTTATCCGTCTTTCTCAAAGGTGAATTATATTCATCTTTTGTTGTCTAATTGTAGGTGGAGACCTTCAAGACCTCGACAAAGATTACTACCTAGTAGAGGAGGACCTAGACGAAGATTGAAGACGCGAAAAGGTAACGGTGAAGGGTTACTCGATATCAATACGTGTTTTATATGCTTTAGTTCTTGTTTACTAAATGTCTAGTGACATTTATTAGATACGTAATATAGCTTGATGTTAGTAAATGTGTTGGAATTAGATGTGTAGCTATAGAATTTGTGTTGGTTAAATGATTGTTGATAGTTGTTAAGGATTGTTGATGATTATTGATGATGAGTGATGATTTTCGTGGGTATGTGCTCCCAGCTGACCGGCTGGGAGGGTGGCTGACATTTTTGACGTATTTTGGTGTTATGTAGGTCTCAGCCGGCCGACCGGCTGTCGGTCAGCCGACCGGCTGAGACACCCCCCCATTCCTTCTTCTTATTCTCAAATGGTATACGGTCCAGCCGGGTAGCCGGCAGCCGGTCCACTTGACCTGCTGGATCACCCTGTATTTTAAATGGTTTTCATTTGTTACTAAAGTGCCAGCCAGGTAGCCGGCGGCCGGTGAGACCGGCTGGCACACGCTGTAATTCTTCTTCACTTCTTTTCTTATACATTCATTTATAATAGTTTGTATGGTTCGTTTATTGTATAAATTTATGTAATAGCATTAAATATTCATGTTTAGAATATATGATATCCCATTCACTTATATCACATGTTTTGTGACGGTTTTTGATATGTCCCTCTTTTGTGTCGGTTTTACATATGTTATGATTTGAGCACTAATTGTTAAGTGCTATGAACTCTCATTCCCCGGCTACCTCCTCGCTCGTTAGACTGGAATGTCAGAATGATGAGATGTATCCCAAATGCTTGTGTGCATCTTTAGTGGAGATATGACGACGTTGTTGGGAGGCGAACGCTATGCGTTGATCGACTCGACCGTCAAATGTCGTATCTTTGCAAGGTGGTGTCATTGCAGGTAGCGTACCGCTTGTTTATGATGCTTGTGCTCTTTCCGCCTCTTTCGTGAAGGTTGACTGAATTTGGCGTACTCGGCTTCTGTGTTTGACCGAGTCTTGGATGCGAAATGTTTATCGCATGTCGAATCGGAACATGGTTATTCCGAGAGTCTGGCCAGGTTTAGACTAGGACCGTATTATTATCGTCGTCCTACCGGGAGGAATTGAGTCTACATATACAAAATGTTAATCGTGTATGAGTTCAGGGAAATGTTTATATCGTGGATGCGTATTGGTCATACTTGCTATGTACATGGTGCTAGTGCGTGACATTAACCGTGAGAGATTATGTTACCATATTCGTATGTTTGGACGAATGTTTATATGTTGATTATTTGTGACCGTTGGATGACTTGGCGTGGTTTATATGTCGAGTCTCAATCTTATCAAGTATATGCCGCTAACGGTGAGATGCAACCCCTAGTGAGTATATGGTTGCCTAAGGGTGTCTTCCCCGAGTTTGTCTATAATCTGATGCTTATAGTTTTGTACCTCATACGCCTATATCTTTATATATATAATGAAATGCTTATTTATACTTCTCGTAATTCACATGTGTATATATATATATATATATATATATATATATATATATATATAGATAGGTTCTTATGAGTCCACCAATTTTTGTGAGTCCATGAGTCCTCATCTTGGCCATTGGATGAGGGAGATGGATGGATGAGATTGTAGAGACAAAAACACATTTAACACTAATCATTTACCTATGCACTAATTAATTAACTTTCTCTCTCTAGCCTTTAGTTAATCACTTTTGAGCACTTTTGAATTTCTGAGATTTGTGAGTGTCACTTCAGCCCATATTTGTGAAACTTCAAACTAAAATGTGATTTCGATAATATAAATTTGAATTTATGAAACTTCAAGACAAGTTTATGTGATTTTAGACTTTTTATGAGTGTAACTTCAGTCATTACGAGTGTCACTCCAACCATTATTTATGTAACTTCAAACTAAAATGTGATTTCGATTACATAAATTTGAATTTATGAAACTTCAAGACAACTTTATGTGATTTTAGCCTTTTTATGAGTGTAACTTCAGTCACTACAAGTGTTACTTCAACCATTATTTTTGTAACTTCAAACTAAAATGTGATTTCGACGACATAAATTTGAATTTATGAAACTTGAAGACAAGTTTATGTGATTTTAGTCTTTTTCTGAGTGTAACTTCAACCATTATTTGTGTAACTTCAAGCTAAAATGTGATTTCGACTATATGAATTTGAATTTATGTAACTTTAAGACAATTTTATGTGATTTTAGCCTTTTCTGATGGTAACTTCAACCATTATTTGTGTAACTTCAAGCTAAAATATGATTTCGACGGTACAAATTTGAATTTTTGTAACTTAAGACAATTTATATGATTTGAATCTTTTTATGAATGTAACTCCAGTCTTTACAAGTGTAACTTCAAACCGTATTTGTGTAACTTTAATTTTAAGACATAAATATATAACTTTAAGACATGTTTATGTAACTTTAGTCATTTGAAAATTTTAATTTAAATTGATTTAACTTTAAGGCATATTTTGGTAACTTTAGTCCTTACTAATATAAGTTCAGTTCTTAATTGTACAACTTCAAGCATAACTTCAGTCTGTTAATAGTATACCTTCAGTATCTTAATAGTGTAACTTCAGTCCCTAAAAGTGTAACTTCAGTCCTAAAAAGTGTAACTTCAATTTTTAATAATGAAATTTTAAGACATATTATCTTTAGTCATTACTAGTGTAACTTCAGTCCAAAATAGTGTAACTTCAGTCCAAAATAGTGTAACTTCAGTCCAAAATAATGTAACTTCAGTACAAAATAGTGTAACTTCAGTCCAAATACACCATCAATCATACTAAAATCAAAACATAATAGTGTAACTTAAGCAAAATCATAATGAGATCTAAAAAATAAAAACATAAAAACTTCAGTTACTAAAAGTGAAACTTCAGTTACTATATGTGAAACTTCAGCTACTATATGTGAAACTTCAGTTACTATATGTGAAACTTCAGCTATTATATGTGAAACTTCAGTTACTATATGTGAAACTTCAGTTACAATATGTGAAACTTCAGTTACTATATGTGAAACTTCAGTCATTATAGGTGAAACTTCAGTGAAACAACAACACTAACCACAAAAAAATGGTGATTTTTGAGATCTGAAAAAGAAACAAACATAAAAATTTTGAAATATAAAAACAAGATATAAAATAAAAACATTGATTCTAAATATAAAAAAAATAAAAATAAAATAACATCAAACACAAAAAAAACGAGATCTAATTTTTAAAAAACATGTTACTTTAATCAGATATGGAAAAAAACGATGTAAATAATGTGTGTTATTTTAATACTATCAACAAGTGTAAACTTTAAGGTCATTTTGTGTTACTTTAATAAATAAATTGTGTTACTTTAATAGACCATATATGTGACTTTAATAAATAAGGTGTGTAACTTTAATAGAGAGGCTGTGTTACTTTAATTTACAATATGTGTAACTTTAATAGACAATATGTGATACTTTAATAGATGAAGTTTGACACACTTTTTCAGATCTGAAAATAGAAAAGAAAAGAAAAAATAAACAAAACAAATATACAAAACAATATCTGAAAAAAAAGAGAAAAAAAGAAGAAATAAATAATAGATCTTAGAAAAAGAAATGAAAAAAAAAAAAAATCAGAACAACAAGGAGGAAACCGGATCTGGGAAAGAAAAAAAGAAAAGAAAGGAGAAGAAAGGGGAAGAAAGGAGAGTGGCGGTAGAAAGAGGAGTGGAGGCGGCGGGAGGCTAACGAGACGGCGGCGGAGGAGACGGACGGACGGACGGCGGCGGCGAGAAGGAGGCACGGCGAGGAACATGTGCGGTGGAGACAAGCGGAAAGAAGTAGATTTGAAAAAAAAAAAAAAAAAAAATTTTTTTTTTGCCGGTGGTGGCCGGTGCCGGCGGCCGGCGGCCGGTGGTGGCCGGAGATGGTGGCCGGAGGTGGGAGATGAAAGAAGGTGATGAATGTTTATGAATGTTTTGGGTTTTTGAATTTTTTGGGTTTTGAATTGTTTGGGTTTTGATTTTTTTGGGTTTTGATTTTTTTGGGGTTTTAGAGAGAGATGGAGAAATGAAATTATGTGGGATGAGAGAGAAGTTGTTGAGTGGAAAGTCTTATATATTGAATTAAGATGGGATTAGTGGTTAATTAATAAAGATGAGAGAGAGTGGAAAATTAGCCCACTAATCCATTTTTGAGAGCTTCAATCTCAGCCATCCATCTCCAAGATCCAAGGGCGTATAAGAGGACTTATGGACTCACCTTTCCTAAGAGGACTTACATGATCCTTTCTCTCTCTCTCTATATATATATATATATGTATGCTTCTACTTGTCTATTACCTTTTAAGTATGTTATTTGTGATATGGCCGGGAGAACTCGGAGTTACTCCCCACTGACTGTGGCGTTCATGTTTTCATGGATGAACAGGTTGCTTGGATGGATTTTTCTTGTCTTTTTGAGTTCGGGTGTGAGCTAGCGTGTGTTGGCCTCGACGATTCACCCCTAGACGTTTCTTAGCTAGTTTTGCTAAACAACTTTGATATTTGATAACGTTTTGAGAGACTACGTCTCTTTGTAGTATATTATACTTTAGCTTGTAATTATTTGACATTCCTCGTACTTTCCTTTTGGCATGTTAAAAGTTTCAAAAATATCGTATTTTCCGCTATATAAATTGCATGCTTATTATGTTTTATTTCCGCTATCGCGAGGGTTATCACAATCAAGCACGTAGATGCTGATAGCTTAGAGCAAAGTCTAAAATGCAAAGAGAGAAGAGAAGGGGCGGAACACTCGCGTACCTTAAAAGTGAGAACAGAGCTCTCCTTTATAGTAGAAAATGTGAAAGAGTCCTAGAAAAAACTCAAACTTTGGGAAGAACGGGTTGGGGAAGTGGCGCAGCAGGACTGCGATCCTTTGAAGAGGCACATCACCTGTTGCGTCATTTTCCCAGAGGTTTTCTGCTAAAGAAGGAAGATTTCCACGTTTCTATTACGGAATTGTGGTTGATCTATAATTCCCTTTTAAAAGATAATAACGAGATAATTTTATTAAAAGATAGAATTTGAAAATATAAAATAAAATAATCAGAATATTTTGAGCGTTCCGACTCGGAGTTTTAAAACGGTTTCTTGAAAATGAAGCGGTTTTCGACCCGGGCTCCAAATGAACTCTAATGACTGTCAAAACGACCGAACCGGCGCGTACATGACGACCAAGGGGTAGACACAAGTTTTTGAGCTATCACTTGACAATAAAATTATGAATTGTCATAAATCGTTTTGCGTACCAAACATGCGGCCCAATCATCACTGGGTGGTTGGGGAAAGGTGTAGAACTGAGGTATCTACAGACCCCCACTTTGACTGAGGCTTGGACAAGGCAAAAGTCAAAGTATAGCCACCAGGTCAATCGAAGATTACAACCTGACGACTATGGCGACGCGAGTCGGTTCAAGGGCTCTGAACCAAGGACCTGCCGTCGGGAACATTTTAAAGTATGTCGACTATCGGGGAGGGTCCTTTAAATTACATTAGACTACATATAAAAGCTCGCCAGCCATAAGAAGGAGTCATAACTGAGGCATCTTCTTATTTGGAATGAGGTCTGAGGTGCGATATGAGGCTCGCCAGCCGTTTGCATAGGGCACGTAATGAGGCTCGCCAGCCGCTGAGTGGGGCGCGTAATGAGGCTCGCCAGCCATTAAAGGGGTACGTTATGAGGCTCGCCAGCCGTTGAAAATATATCACATGTGAGCACCTCCGTGTTTCTGTCCTCAGGCGAACTCTAGTTGGGGAAACATATATTGAAAGGAATTTGTGAAACTTGATATATGGAAGATTCTGTAAGGATCGAATCATTCCGGGGAATCTGCTCGGTTGTGGCGAGCAACATTATGATGATAAAAGATGGGCCCATGGATTGTATGTCCGAAAGGTGCGTCCTTGCTGAGATGAGAGTGCCATGTAACGGTTTTGAAGCCTGTCAAGGCGCGGGTATACGGAAGACTCTGTCAGGATCGAATCATTCCGGGAATCTGTTCGGTTGTGGCGAGCAACATCCTGATGATAAAAGACGGGCCCACGGATTGTATGTTCGAAAGGTGGGTCCCAAGCATTGGTTGTTTCTTGTTGTTTTTTTGAATTGATTTGAAAAGTGATGAACGATCGTCAATTAAAGAGTCATTTGATCTGTGCAAGAGATCAAGGTGGCAGGCGTCAAGGCCCCAACTTACCTCAAGATGTTTTAATTGTATTAATTTGAGAAGTGACGAACGATCGTCAATTAAAGATTCATTTGATCTGTGTAGGAGATCGAGGTGGCAGGCGTCAAGTCCCACCTCGAGGTGCTGGCTATCTTCCTTATTTCCATTGCATAGAAATGCATATTATTTCCCCCTTATTTACATTTGAATACATGTGGCACCGTCTCAGCACATAGCGTTGTGGAGGGTGGCCAACCGGTTGCGGGTCACTGCCATTGAGGCGCTCTTAGGTGGCCGGGATCGACAGGTATGAACCTCTCATTCCCTTTCCATTTTCATTGTATCTTTTGAAACGAAATGACTAAAATGAGGCATTTCTTCACAGAGAGACTTGGAGCGAGAGTTGGTGTAGTCCCAGGAGGAGACGGCTCGTCTATTGAGGGAGCTGGAGGCCAGGGATGCTAAGATTGCTGCCCTCGAGGGGACCGTAGCTGAGCTAGGTGGCGATGAGGATTAGTCGTCTTTTGTTTTGCCATTGACTTGTACATTTTGGATTGTTTTTGTATATTTGGATTTTGACTTTGTTTCGGGCGAAAGCCCCCAGTTTTGATGGATATATCTTCTTTTGATTGTAATTGATGGCCTGAGTGTCTTTGTTGTTGGGTATTCTGTGTTCCTGCAGGTTAATCTAAGAAGCAAATTTTGGTAGACGACGGTTTCTTCCGTCATGCTGCCGAAATTCACATAGAAATCATATAATGGACATCACATAATTTATATCTTGCATATTGGTAGCCTAAACTGGCGCAAAACGGGCAACCGCTTAAAAAAGAATTTTAAAGGAAATGTATAAATGTTTGAAATGACCTGATATGTGTAAGTGTTTGAAATGACCAGACATGTGTAAGTGTTTGACATGAAGAAAGAGAAGTGAAATGATTCCCCTTAAGAAAATGAAAGAAAGTGAATAAGCGTGCTCATTTGGCGGCCATGTCGTCTTCCGTTTTTGAAAAGCGAACCCGACAAGGATTAGGAAATCCTAGATTAAAGTCAGTTAAGAAACTGATGAGATTTTCCTTTATTATTCTTATCGAATTTCAAATGCAAACGCAGATGTCTTCTATTTACATTTAAAATAATGAAGGTGGGTTGAATCCTGTGAAGGATTGCCTACGTATTCATCGAAAAAATGAAATCAAACCCTGTGCGTAGTTCGAAAATGTAAGAGAATAATAGTTTGAAGCAAGAGCTTGTAATGAAGTTGGAAGAAGCAAGGTAGCATGTGTTTTTACTTGACGACATGAGGATATCCAAATGTCAAAATGTAAGAGCATAGCGACATTGATTTGGATTGGCCAGGGGCCGGTTTTATTTTGTGTCGCACGAGCGACACGTGGGTTACGCGAGAGGCGTGTTTTTTGTTTTTTTTGCCTGAGAATTTGAATGAGCATTGCCCTCTTTACAGTAACAAGCTCGGCGAATTACTCAAAACTAATATTATAGAAACAAAATACTTTTGTGACCGTATAAGCTTTGTGTACATCCCTCAAATTCTTAGATGCTAAACAAGTGTGAAAGAAATGGAATGGAGTGGAGGGTTCTAATGGTGTTAGAAGACACTAGAGATCTGTGTATCTCTCTCACTCACCTAAATGAATGAAAGGATCGTCCCAAAGGAAATAGAGACATGGCAACTGCGAATTGATTCGTCTGAAATATGACTATTTGAGGGATTTTGTTTGTAATTTTTGACTGGAGAGATCTTTTTTGATTTTTTACATTTTGAATTTGTATTGATTGACTGGATTTTTTTTGTCTTGTCTCGTGAATTTTTGAAAGTATTTGAGACTTTTGATTTGAAGTCGTTGGACTGTTTTTGATTTGAAGTCATTAGACTGTTTTTTTTATTTGATAGTCGTTAGACTGTTTTTGATTTGAAGTCATTGGGCTAGTTTTTGATTTGAAGTCGTTGGACTTTTTTTGACTTGATAGTCGTTGGACTGTGTTGGATTTGAAGTCGTTGTTGGACTTTTTTTTTGGTTTGATAGTTTTAGGCACGATTGCTGACCGGGCCTGTCGCAAGCCCGATACAAAGATAAATTACCCAGACTAGGCTAATAACAAATTAATGTAATTAGGGAAGTAGGGGTCGATCCTCAGGGAGATGGTGTTTCCTATAGAATGTGAGATGTCTCGCAATTGGGTTTTATCTAACGAATATCTGGGTTTTGGGAATTTAGTTTCTAAACTAATAAAAGGCATAAACGAAAACGAAATAAAAGCAAATGGAAATGAAAACAATAAAGCAAGTGATGAATTAACAATGATGAAAAGCATCTAGGGAAGTAGGTTCACACATGTAGATTGACATATTGATGAAATTGGATTTGGAACATGCAAATAATTCATTGTGAGTTCGTAAGAATGATGTGTTCATTACACTCATAGATCAGATGGTCTAGCAGGCTTTTTAGGCGATTTACTAGGTCTTAATCTACCATGTCATGCTTTGTCTATTCAATTCACGGATCTTACCTGGAAAA
>JAIUZE010033457.1:0-11480 GCA_022085475.1 Heliosperma pusillum | reverse complement strand
TCCCAGAAATTCCAAATACGAACTCGGAATTTCAAAATACGACTCGAAACAATAAATTCTATTTTAAAAACTTAACCTTGCTGAAAAGTATCCTTAAGAAATTTTACTAGAAAAATTGGGTACTTTTCGGGTTGTTACAACTCAGCTTGTTGCGGTAGTAGAAAGCTCGGTCCTCGTCATCTTTGATGAGCCTCGGAGCAAAATGAGCAAGCTTGTTGAACTCCGTGGTAAAGTCTTGTGCCGACAAGTTACCTTGCTTGAAGTCAATAAATTCCTTGAGCCTTTGTTGCTTTAGCTCCGTGGGATAAAATCGACCTTCAACTAGAGCTTTAAAACAAGCCCAATTGAAATCGTCTTCAAGTGTAGCGGTGGCACTAGTAATCGCCCACCAATTATCTGCTTACCTTACTAGGAAATGCTTGGCAATCCTCACCTTGTCCTCTTCACAGACTTGGTATAAATCAAATTGCTTCTCCATTTCTCGGAACCATTCCGATAGCTCGGTAGTGTCCGGCTCTCCACCATAAGGTATAATCTTACTTCTGCCTATTTGACCAGCTACCCAAGCGTAGCCTCCTTGGTGGTTATCTTCTCTTCGAGGAGGAACTTGGTTGGCTAGAGCAATAGCCGCATCTTGTTGATTCTTCAACACTTGCGTAAGAGCTTCTAGCATAACGTTCTCTACTACTCGAGGTCTAACCATCTTCATAAGAAACAAAAACAAAACAAGTTAATCCTAACACTTAGCATAAACAAATAGACTACCAAGCAAAATCCTTCACTTCTACCCATCTCTCATTTATTATTTCAAGGTCAAGTAGTTTAAGTTTAGGGTTCACGTGTGTGCGTCGGAAGCGTTAAGGCTCTGATACCAACTGTGACAACCCTCGCGAATGCGGAAATAAAACATACAAACATATGATTAATATAGCGGAAAATACGGTATTTTTAAAACTTTTCACATGCAATTAGAAAGGTACGAGGAATGTCAATAATTAAAAACCAAAATGTAAAATACTACAAGAGACGTAGTCTCTCAAAATGCTATCCAACATCAAAGTTATTAGCAAACTAGATAAACAACGTCTAGAGGTGATTCATCCAGGCCAACGCCCGCTAGCTCACACCCGAACCCAAAATACCACAAGCAAAAAGCCATCCATTCAAGCAACATGTTCATCCATGAAAAACATGAACGCCACAATCAGTGGGGAGTAACTCCTGGTTCTCCCAGCCATATCACAATAAACGTACATAAACGGAAATACAAAAGTAGAAGCATGTATATATAAATATACATGTGAAATACGAGAAGGATAAATAGGCAATTCAATATATATAGATAAGAGCATATGAAGTACAAATCCGTAACCATCATATTATAGAAAGTTTCGGGGATGACACTCTTAGGCAACCATACACTCTCACTAGGGCTTGCATCTCACCGTTAGCGGCGTAAGTTTGATAAGATTGAGACTCGACAAACAACCATGCCAAGTCATCCAAAGATCACAATTAATCAATCATATAATCATCCATTCAAACGTACAATACGTTGACGACATCTCTCACGGTAAATGACACGCACTAGCACCGTGTACATGCAAGTATGATTAAAAGGCATCCACGGGATACAACATTTCCTTGAACGCATACATGATTCAATTCATTTCGTATATGTAGACTAATTTCCTCCTGGTAAGACGACGATATAAATATCCGGTCCTAGTCTAAACCTGGCCAGACTCTCGGAATAAACAATTTTCCGATTCGACAAGCGATGACATGTCGCATCCAAGACTCGGTCACTCATAGACGCCGAGTACCCCAAATTTGGTCAACCTTCACGAAAGAGGCGGAAAAGAGCACAAGCCTCATAACAAGCGGTATGCTACATGCAATAACACCACCTCGCAAGTACACAACATTTGACGGCCAGGTCGATCAACGCAAAGTCGCCTCCCAACAACGTCGTCATATGCCCACTAACACATGCAATTAAGCAGTAAGGATACACTCCCCGTTCCGACATTCCAACCTTACGAACGTGGAGGTAGGCAAGGGAATGAGAGTAAAAAGCACATAGGAAATTAGTGCTCAAACCGTAACATGTGTAAAAACCGACTCAAAGTGGAACATACCAAAAACCGTCACAAAACATGCGATACAAGCGAATGGAATATCATATATTCGAAACATTAATATTTAAAGTCATTACGTAAATTTATACGATAAAAGAACCATCGGAATTAATATAAACGAAAACATAAGAAAGAAACGAAGAAAAGTTTCAGGGGGTGCCAGCCGGTCCATAGGACCGGCCGCCGGCTACCCGGCTGACACCAAGGTATCATATGAAAACAAGGCAAAATACAGGAGAGTCCCAGCCGGTCAGGGGGACCGGCAGCCGGCTACCCGGCTAGGACCAACATAATACTGAAATCATCAAAAATATACAGCAGTAGCCCCAGCCGGTCAGCTGAACGGCAGCCGGTCGGCCGGCTGGGACCAACTTCACCCGAGAATGCCAACACTTCACTTTGATCTTCAATAATCAATTATAACTAATCATCAATTACCAACAATCGTCAACAATTATCAACTACAATAACAATCATCAATAATACAATTCCTATGATTACTAATCCTATTCTAAATACGATTACTAACATAGAAAACACATAAAACACGTAAATGATATCGAGTAACCCTTCACCGTTTTCTTTTTGCGTCTTCAATCCGCGTCGATGTCCTCTTCTATCAAGAAGTAGTCTTTGTCGGGGTCTTGGAGGTCACCACCTACAATTAGATAATAAAAGATGAATATAATTCACCTTTGAGAAAGACGGATAAATTGAAAAGCGAGAAAGACGGTAATTTTATTACCAATTAAGATAGAGGACGATGAAAGGGAAAGAATAAGACAAACTTGAGTGAATTTGAGCGAGAAACGAAAGAGTAACGATGGTTTAAAGCTTGAACAATTATGGAGGTTAGGGTTTGATGGTTACTTGGTGAGGAAGAAGAAGATTGAATGTGAGCGAGTTAGGGTTATGAGGGAGTATATGAAGGAGTAAAAGGAAAACATATGGGAAAAGCCCAAAAACGTCTTAAGACGTAACTTACTCGAAATCTCGGGTAAGTCCAAATACGAACTCGGAAATTCTAAATTAGAACTTGGAAATTCTAAATTAGACACGGGAAATTTAATTCTAAACTAATACTAAATTTCGCTGAAAAGTATCCGTAAAATATGTTTACTATAAAAATAGGGTACATTTGCGGGTGTTACAGTCATGGCTTTTTGAAAAATTCTCAGGGTTATTAGTTTACGAACTAGGCTTTTCAAACTACCCAATTTTAAAATGCATCGTTTTAAAAACGCCGAATGCTGCCAAATTTAGCCTAGAAATTCCGGCCAAAATAGCTTTCTTAAGCCGTCATGCTGCCAATTTCAACTCTTATTTCAAAATGATCACCAATTTTAAAAACGATCGGAATCAACTTCCAAAATTCAATCACGACCCGAAGGCTCATTTTTTTTACTAAGTCAAAGCCTTGTTTAGGCCCTAGTGTGTCTTAATCTAGGGCCGTCCTAAGGACATACCAAGAACCCAATTGGATCGACTATATCCAAATGACGGGTTTGTTAGTTGATAAGTGAATATTTGTATGATTTTAACCCCCAATTTAGCTCGGTTCTGTATGTCATTTGTGCTTTGTTAAGGCATTTTATGAGCTAATATCGTCTTCTAGGCGAATTCCTGTGTTCTAACCTGTTTTGTAGGGAAAGTGACGTTTCTACGCCCTTTTTCTATATTTCCGAGCATCTGCATAGAACCCGACGATTTGAAGAAGCAAGCTTGACCATGTCAAAGGCATTTCAAGAAGGTTCACTAATTCAAAAGAGAGAAGAAGTAGAGACAGTTTCGTAGTTGTCGGCAGATCAATCAATTAGGCGGAAGAATTCATCGCTTTACGTCAAACCCTATCAACTTACCCGATTGAAGAGGTCAAGGGGGATGATGGAAGTAAAGTCAAAGCAAAGGGAGATGAAACGTTAGTCAAAAGCTCCCAGATGACCACTTACCCGATCGGGTAAGTGTGTACCCGATCGGGGATGTTCGCTGCTCCGCACAAAATGCTTCAACTTCCTATTTTTGTCCTATATGTTTAATACTCGACCCCTTCTCCACGAAACCCTAATGATATATATAGATGCTCCAGCCCCTCTTCTCAACACAACTCATCTCTATCTCACACACAACATCTTTTCTTCTTACATTTTCTCTTTAGTTTAGTCTTTCTAGTTTAGATTATTTTCTTCTTTTGTCTTTTGTTCTTAGTTTATTTATGTCCATTCCACATCAAAACCTTAGTTTAGATCAATAAGAATTTCAATCTTTGTAGTCTACTTTGTTGGGTACAAGTGTTGTAACTCAAGGAGTGATTATTCTATGCAAGGGATTTCTATAATTGTTATCGCTTTCGTTATTGATCGTCACCTAGGTACTTCTATTCTATCCTTTGTTTAATGTCTTTACTGTTTTTTATTTGATTGTTATTTTCTATTCATATTGTCTTAGATTCATTTTCATGTTGTTATAATCGTAATTTCATTTCTTAGATTGTCAATTAGCGTCGTTATTATCGCATTATAAAGAGTCTTAAATTATTGTCAAAAACCAACTAAACATGTCTATCCTAGTTTTCATTGTTAATATCATCTTAGACATAAACATTATCATGAGTGAGTAGTCACCTTTCTAGGGTGTAGGGTAGCCATGTTAGATTGATTAAAAGATGACAATTGGATAAAAGAAATTGTGCTTTTAAAACATTGTGTCTATGCATGTTTGGACTATAACGATAGTTGACGATTCCTGATCAAAATCATTGACTAGTATGGAATTCTTTTCCAAGGTAGAGATACGAGAATTGAATAGACAAAGCATGACATGTTGGATTAAGACCTAGTAAATTGCCTAAAAGCCTGGTAGACCATCTGATCTATGATTGTAATGAAAACATCATTCTTACGAACTATCAATGAATTATTTGCATATCCTAAATCCAATTTCATAAATATGTCAATCTACATGTGTGAACCTACTTCCCTAGATGCTTCTCATCATTGTTAATTCATCTTTTGCTTTACTGCTTTCATCTTTAATTGTTTTATTTTATTTTCACTTATGCCTTTTGTTAGTTTAGACATCATAATCCCAAAACCCAGAAACTCGTTAGATAAAACTCAATTGTGAGACGATTCACAATCCATAGGAAACACCATCTCCCTGAGGATCGACCCCTACTTCCCTAATTACATTAATTTGTTATTAGCCTAGTCTGGGTAAATTATCTTTGTATCGGGCTCGCGACAAGCACGATCAAATTTTGGCGCCGTTGCCGGGGAGCACGGTTTAATTTTCCTTTTTCTTGTGATTTTTATCGCAATTAGTTTTATCTAGTCTTTAGGAACCCAAATTCCTTTAGACCTCTCTTGATTTTTCATCTTAGCTTTCCAATCTTATGCCCAGATCTTCTAGACTAGGGACCCCTATCCTTTAGACCCCGAACTAGAAAGAACTCTGCGTAGGAAATTAAAGCTATTCAACGAAATCTCAAAAGCTTCTGATATTTCAAGTTTAGATCGTATTCGTGAGAAATACTCGGATATCTTACCTAATCTTGAAGGAGAAGAAGATCCATTCTCATCTCCATTCCCAAAAACCAATCAACTTTCAACCAACACTCCATCTTCATCTTCACAAAAGAAAATGGTTCGACTTTCCGACCATTCCAAACCCACTGCAGATAGACTTCCAAGGGGTATCGCTACACCTCAAATTACAGCCCAAAACTTCGAAATCAAACCTGCCTTCATCAATTTAATAGAAAGAAGTCAATTTGGTGGCAATGCCACAGAAGATCCCAACCTTCATATCCAAAACTTCTGTGACTATTGCTCCACGATTAGACAGACTGGAGTATCCCAAGAGCAGATTAGGGAAATGCTCTTTCCCTTCTCTTTAAGAGGAAAGGCAAAACTCCGGATCAATAGTCTTGACCGAGTTGCCTTAGGAATAGTCGACTGGGATGGTCTAGCTCTTGCATTCTATCAAAAGTACTTCCCACCAGAACGAACCGCACTCTTACGGAGTCAAATTAATGGATCCCGTCAGAGAGGCGACGAAAGCCTTTACGAGGCATGGGAGAGGTATAAAGAATTACAAAGAGAATGCCCTCATCATGGCCTTGATTCATGGTTCTTAGCTATCACCTTCTACAACGGTTGTTGTGGCGAATCGCGTCGTATCCTCGACTCCGCTAACAATGGTCGTTTCGATCAAATCGATGTAGAAATAGCTAGTACAACTATCGAGTCAATGGCAATCCACGATTCTCAGTATAGCAACTCGCGTGCTATGCCACTCAAAACCAAGCAGGACGATTCAAGTAAAGTAGCACTCCTAGAAGCCCAAATAGCCCTTCTGCAGCAACAAGTAGGAAGCTCTTCCCAATCCAAGGAGCATGTTAACGTCACTAACCACGTAGTGGTATGTGAGACATGTGGGGTTGGAGGGCATAGTTTTCAAGAATGTAGAAGTTCAATAGAGCAAGTCAATGCCTATCAAGGATATAGGCAAGGCAACGCTTTCTCAAACTTCTATAATGAAAACACAAAAAACCATCCTTTTTTGTCCTACAAAAGCACCAACATTCAAAATCCCCAACAACAAATTCAACAACCATTCATACCACATCAACAGAAGCCTTACAATCCACCTGGTTTTCAAAACCAAAGACCTTCATTCAACCTAACTTCAGTCAACCTTACCAACACCAATCACCCCAAATTCAAAGCCAACCTAATGATTCAAGCTTGATCAAAATTGAATCCATGCTTCTCCAAGTTGTTCAAAAACAAGATTCAATGTTTGCTCAACTTCAAAAGAGTGATCAAGCTCAAGATGCTGCCATCAAGATGCTTGAAACTCAAATGGCCCAATTGGCTACCTCTATTACCCAAAGAAAACAAGGCCAACTCCCACCTCATGGTGAGCAACCGAGGGACACCGCAAATGCTATCACCTTTAGGAGTGGTACCACTTATACGGAACCTCAGCAACCCAAAGATCCAATAGTTGAGCCTATACAAGTAGAGAGCCAAAAAGAAACCCAACCATCCACCGCTAAGGAAGCGGAAAACAAATCTGAAAAGAAGGGTGAACCTGAACCCATAAAAAATCAAGTTCCATTTCCCCAGCGTTTGAGGAGAAATCATAAGGAACCCCAGTTCAGCAAATTCATAGAAGTAGTCAAAAACCTCCAAGTAACGGTTCCCTTCACTGAATTAATCACTCAAATCCCTTCTTACACGAAATTCATGAAGGATATCTTAACTAAAAAGAGGACTTTAGATGATGTTGAAATCATAGCATTCACAGCTGAATGCAGTGCTTTATTGCAAAATAAGTCCCCTCCTAAGTTAAAGGATCCTGGTAGTTTCTCTATACCTTGCACTATAGGCACCTACACAATTGATAAAGCTTTATGCGATCTAGGTGCTAGTGTAAGCGTCATGCCCTATTCCATCTGTGAAAAATTGAATATGAGAATTCTCAAATGCACTAGTATAACTCTGCTAATGGCAGACCGTTCTCTAAAACAACCTATGGGAGTTTTAGAAGACGTGCCTGTCAGAGTAGGGAGGTTTTTCATTCCCGTCGATTTCATTGTGTTAGATATGGCTGAAGATTCGCAAATCCCTATTATTTTAGGAAGGCCATTTCTTCACACTGCGGGAGCAGTAATCGATGTCAAGAATGGGAAATTGACACAAGAAGTAGGAGATGATAAAGTCACCTACAACCTAAACAGTGCAATGAAGAGCCCCATGCTTGAAGAACCTTGCTGTTTCCTTGACATTGTCGACTCAATTATTGATGAATCTCTGTATCCATCAATAATTGAGGATCCTTTAGAAGCAATTCTATTGTTAGAGGATATCTCTGAAAACGACAATTTTGAGATCAGTGAGCTGGAAAAGGACCTCACTGGAAAAGAGATACTGTCTGAACAAGTTCAAGAGTTCATAAGCTTAATTGATGCTCCTGCCAAGGCAGAAGTACATAAACCTGAACTTAAACCTCTTCCCTCAAATCTAAAACATGCCTTTTTAGATGAATCTAAATATTGCCCAGTCATAGTGAGTGCTCTCCTAGATGAAAATCAGTTAACCTCACTATTGACTATTTTGAAAAAGCATAAAAAGGCAATAGGATATAAACTTGAAGATCTGACTGGCATAAGCCCCGACTTTTGCATGCATAGAATCAACTTAGAAGAAGGTCAAAAACCTTGTGTTCAAGGTCAACGCCGTCTTAATCCCAACATGCAGGAAGTAGTTAAAACTGAAGTTATGAAATTACTAGATGCTGGCATAATCTTTGCAATTTCTGACTCGAAATGGGTTAGCCCTGTCCAAGTTGTTCCCAAGAAAGGAGGAACAACAGTAGTCAAGAATGAAAAGAATGAGCTCATCCCCACAAGGGTTGTGACGGGATGGCGTATGTGTATTGACTACAGAAAGTTGAATCAATCAACTAGAAAAGATCACTATCATCTGCCCTTTATTGATCAAATGCTAGAGAGGTTAGGTTGCCACAAATATTTCTGCTATCTAGATGGTTACTCAGGATTTTTCCAAATTCCTATCCACCCTGAGGACCAAGAGAAAACCACCTTCACTTGTCCCTATGGTACTTTCGCTTATCGCAGAATGCCATTTGGCTTGTGTAATGCACCTGCCACTTTCCAGCGTTGCATGACTAGTATCTTTTCAGATTTTGTTGAGACTATCATGGAAGTATTCATGGACGACTTTAGCGTCTATGGCATTTCCTTTGATAATTGTTTGACAAATCTATCCAAAGTATTGAAACGCTGTGAAGAAGTCGATCTTGTTCTCAATTGGGAAAAGTGTCACTTCATGGTGAACGAAGGTGTAGTTTTAGGACACATCATTTCTGAGAGAGGTATAGAAGTGGATCGAGCTAAGATCCAAGTTATTGAACAACTGCCACCACCTGCTAATGTAAAAGAAATCAGGAGTTTCCTTGGCCACGCCGGTTTCTACCGACGGTTTATTAAAGATTTTTCTAAAATAGCCAAGCCCCTGACTGAGCTCCTTTTTAAGGATGCACCTTTTAATTTCACGAAGGAATGCCTTGAGGCATTCAACAAAATCAAACGCGCTTTAATCACCGCACCTATAATCCAGTCACCTGATTGGAATCTGCCTTTTGAACTAATGTGCGATGCGAGTGATTATGCCGTAGGAGTTGTTTTAGGGCAAAGAAAGGAAAAGTTCCTTCATGCAATTTACTATGCTAGTAAAACCTTAGATCCTGCCCAAATCAACTACGCCACCACTGAAAAAGAACTTCTTGCCATTGTCTACGCCTTAGACAAATTTCGTTCTTACCTTATAGGATCAAAAGTCATTGTTTACACCGACCATGCTGCTTTGAAATATCTGCTTTCAAAGAAAGAGGCAAAACCTCGACTTATCCGATGGATCTTACTCCTTCAAGAGTTTGATCTAGAGATCCGGGATAAGAAAGGAGCAGAGAATGTAGTCGCTGACCATCTCTCAAGGATAAGAGTAACTGAAATAGGATTACCAACGCCAATTAATGATTCGTTTGCTGATGATTCATTAATGGCAATTGCGGACTCTTCTCCTTGGTATGCTGATATTGCCAATTTTCTTGTCAGTCGCCAGCTACCTTATGACCTTTCTTATAACCAAAGAAAGAAATTTTTGCATGATGCAAAATTCTTTGTTTGGGATGACCCTTATCTTTTCAAGCAGTGCTCAGATGGTTTGTATCGACGATGTATCCCTCAGTGGGAAGTTAAAGGAGTTTTAGAGGGATGCCACTCATCTGCTTATGGTGGTCATCATGGTCCGTCCAAGACCGTAGCCAAAGTCTTACAATCCGGGTTTTTCTGGCCCTCGATGTTTAAAGATTCCAAAGACTTTGTTATGGCTTGTGACGCTTGTCAACGAATGGGTCAAATATCCAAGAGACATGAAATGCCTCAAAACAGCATATTAGAAGTCGAAATATTCGATGTCTGGGGTATTGACTATCAAGGACCATTCCCTTCTTCTAACGGAAATCGTTACATCTTAGTCGATGTTGACTATGTTTCTAAGTGGGTAGAAGCAATTGCCACTCCCACCAATGATGCTAGAGCTGTGATACGACTATTTAAGAAGATCATATTTCCACGTTTTGGTGTACCCAGAGCCGTGATTAGTGATCGAGGAACTCATTTTGGAGAAAAGCAGTTAGACACTCTGCTTGCCAAGTATGGTGTGTATCACAGACGAGGATTAGCCTACCACCCACAGACCAGCGGTCAAGTAGAAGTCTCAAATAGAGAGTTGAAAACAATTCTTCAGAAAGTAGTCTCAAGATCTAGAACTGATTGAAGTAATAAGCTCGATGACACCTTGTGGGCTTATCGCACAGCTTTCAAAACCCCGATTGGAACATCTCCTTATCGATTGGTTTATGGAAAGGCATGTCATCTTCCTGTCGAGTTAGAGTATAAAGCTTACTGGGCTATCAAAGAACTCAATTTAGACACTAAGCTTAGCGCTGATAGGAGACTTTTGCAACTCAACGAGCTAGAAGAATTTCGTTTGCAAGCTTATGAGAATTCTCGAATCTACAAAGAGAAAACGAAGCGTTGGCACGACAAGAGGATAATTAAGAAAGAATTTAATGTCGGTGACCAAGTACTTCTTTTCAACTCCCGTCTGAAAATTTTTCTGGGAAAACTTCGATCACGATGGTCTGGACCATTCACTGTCACATATGTGAGCAAATACGGCTATGTGGAACTAATGACTAGCAATGGTGAGAAATTCAAGGTCAATGGACACAGACTGAAACTCTATTATAGCAATTCTATCATGGGATGCCTAGATAATGTCTTTATGGAGCGTCCATCCACAACCCAATGATTTCTTCGAAAAATTCGTCGAGCAGGACGTTAAACAAGCGCTTCTCGGGAGGCAACCCGTGTTTTCGCTTTTTGCATTTTTGTTTTTTTTTTCCCTTTTACGTTGTTTTGGTAGATTTCCTTTGCAGATGAAAGAGTTTTTGAAGAATCTCTGAAGACCTTCCTTGTCAAGTCCAAAAGACTAGCTTGGGGGAGTCCGCGCTGACTAGTATGCTTCATTCTTCTTTCATTTTTCCTTTCTTCCCATTAAGCATCTCGTTGCAAATTTAGTCTTTGTGCTCACATTGAGGACAATGTGATGTTTAGCTTGGGGGAGGGATTGCATTTTCCCATTTTGCATTTTAGTTATATTTTTCAAATTTTGAATAAGAAAGAGAAGATTTTAGAGAGAAATTTTAAAATTTTGAACACAATTGAATGCTTTTCATGCTTTGCTT